>AWVW02045006.1:0-12404 GCA_000500225.2 Phytophthora pinifolia
TATTCCTAACAATTAATTGTAAATGCTATCCACCGTAGGGCGGCCTCCCATTGGGCAAAAAACAAATGGTGAAAAATCGCCTCTCAAAATGACTGGTGTCCGTCCACGAAGGTCTGTCTCCGACAGAACTGAACACGCCTCATCAACAACGTTCAACATGGCCGACGCTTCCCCCGTGACCAACCGCAAGCAGGTGGCCATCCTGGACTTCGGCTCGCAGTACAGCCACCTGATCGCGCGCCGCGTGCGCGAGCTGCACGTGTTCTGCGAGCTCTACTCGTGCCTGGTGAGCGCCGAGGAGCTGCGTCAGCACCAGCTCACGGGCATCATCCTCTCGGGCGGCCCGCAGTCCGTTTTCGACGAGGGCGCGCCGCACGTGGCGCCCGAGGTGTGGAAGCTGATCGAGGAGCAGAAGATCCCGGTGCTCGGCATCTGCTACGGCCTGCAGGAGCTGGCCTTCACCTTCAATGGCAAGGTGGCGCCCTCGCAGCACCGCGAGTACGGCAAGGCCATGGTGAGCCGCAAGAGCGGCGTGGACTGCGGCGGTCTCCTCGACGGCCTGCCCGATGAGTTCCAGATGTGGATGAGCCACGGCGACAAGCTGCACGCGCGCCCCGACGGCTTCGTCGACATCGCCGTGACCGAGAACTCGGAGCACGCCGCCATCGTCAACGTGGCGCGTAAGTTCTACGGCATCCAGTTCCACCCGGAAGTGACCCACAGCCCGCGCGGCAAGGACATCCTGCGCAACTTCGTGGTCAACATCTGCCAGTCGCCCACGGACTGGGACATGCGCAGCATCGCCGACGCCTTCATTGAGGAGGTGCGCGAGACTGTGGGCCCCGACGGACACGTCATCGGCGCTGTGAGCGGTGGCGTCGACTCGTCCGTGGCCGCCGTGCTGCTGCAGCGCGCGCTGGGCGACCGCTTCCACGCCGTGCTCATCGACAACGGCCTGCTCCGCAAGGACGAGGCCGTGGAGGTCGTCGAGCGCCTGCAGACCAAGCTGGGCATCAACCTCAAGTGCATCAACGCGTCGGACCGCTTCCTGGCCGCGCTCAAGGGCGTCACCGAGCCGGAGGCCAAGCGTAAAACCATCGGCAACCTCTTCATCGACCTGTTCCAGGAGGAGGCCGACCGCATCGGACACCCCGTGGACTTCCTGTTGCAGGGCACGCTGTACCCGGACGTGATCGAGAGCGTCTCGTACAAGGGCCCGTCGGCCACGATCAAGACGCACCACAACGTGGGCGGCCTGCCGGAGAAGATGCACCTGAAGCTCATTGAGCCGCTGCGCGAGCTGTTCAAGGACGAGGTGCGCGAGCTCGGCATGGCTCTCGGCATCGACGAGCCCAGCGTGTGGCGCCACCCGTTCCCCGGCCCGGGCCTCGCCATCCGCGTGCTCGGCGAAATCACGCCTGAGGCTCTGGATACCCTGCGTCACGCCGACTCGATCTTCATCGAGGAGCTGCGCAACACCGGCCACTACAAGACGACGGGCCAGGCCTTCTGCGTCCTGCTGCCGGTCAAGTCGGTGGGCGTCATGGGCGACGGCCGCACGTACGAGAAGGTCGTCGCCATCCGTGCCGTGAGCACGTCGGACTACATGACGGCCGACTGGTACCACATGCCGTACGAGGTGCTCGGCCGCATGTCCAACCGCATCATCAACGAGGTGCGCGGCGTGAACCGCGTCGTGTACGACATCTCGTCCAAGCCGCCTGCCACCATCGAGTGGGAGTAAGCAAGTGCCAGTCCTCTCTTTACCACCAGCTTTGCGGCACAGCAGTGCGAGGGCGACCGGGATAGGCAACGGAGGCACACATCGCACTTACAGTAACGTCTAGCTAATAGAGCAACGATACATGCATGTACACTAACCAAGATCAAATGAAGCAAACGTGACAGGCACGCTGCGCGGTCATTTTCAACTGCGTTCGCAAGGAATTCTTGGCTGCAACTTGACTGTAACGGCTAGACAAGAACGTCAGAATTGAAGACGACCAGATCAAGATGCTGGACATCCGCGCGTACGAGACTCTGACGGTGCTGGGCAGCGGACAGTTTGGCAGCGTGGTGCTCGTCCGGCGGGTCTCGGATCGGAAGCTCTACGCAGCGAAAGTTCCTCATGGTGAAGATGCTGATGCGAGGCAGGCAGCCAGACGGGAGGCGGAGCTATTGATGCACTTGCACCATGTGAACATCGTGCAATTCGTCGAGTTCGTTGACAGTGAGTCACAGCTTGCACTTGTGATGGAGTACGCTAGCGGTGGAGATCTGGACGCGTTCTTGCAGTGGCAGCAGGAAAGCACGTAAGGCAGAAGAGTAGCCTTTTGGTCTCAAAGTCTGGGCTCACGTGTTGGTGCAGAGGGCTCCTGAGCGAGCCTGCCATCATGCGCCTTTTCATACAGCTCGTGTTGGCGCTTCAACACTTGCACGACCATCACATTCTGCACCGGTACGCGAAAGGAGAACCTACGTGTTCCACGAGTTACCAACTCAGCGCTGTCAACTTGGCCATTTTGTAGAGATCTCAAGCCCAAGGTCACTGCTGGTTTGTCGTCTGGTTTGAAACGTTGGCGTGACCAATCTCGATACTCTTTGCCAGAATATCCTGCTGGACGGCGATGGAATCGTAAAACTGAGCGACTTGGGCGTCTCGAAGATGCTGCAGAGTTCCCTCGACTCTGCCAAAACCATTACCGGAACCCCGCAGTACATGTAAGGTACTCGTTGCAATACCTGCAGTGTAAAATTGTTTTCATCGCTGGTGATGGCTATTAGGGCGCCTGAGCTACTCGGAGGCGGGGCGTACGACTGCAAAAGCGATGTGTGGAGCCTTGGCTGTGTGCTCTATGAACTGGCCACGTTTTCACCGCCATTCACAGGCTCGGCTCTTGGCGCAGTCATCGGCCACATTCTGCACAGCGACCCAGCACCGATCTCGCGTCGGTACTCTTCACCGCTCCGATCTCTCGCCGCCAAGTTACTGCAGAAGGACCCAAGAGTGCGCAGTGAGCCTTACGTATCCTTCACAAGAAGCCGTGCAGTAGGCTAACACTATAGTCTTCGTGGTCTTGAATTGTATAGCATCGGCCAAGTTTGACTGAGATTCTCAGCAGTGACGTTGTTCAGCACCACTTGATGCAGCTAATGAGCGTCACAACATCGCATCAACCCATGCTCCTGGAGCAGTTTGCTGCAAGGCACCGACACGTGGGGTCCTCTCCAACAGACAAGTTCGAGAGCACCACACCGGCTGCATTCGTTTCGCCACTTCCGACATGTCAATTCTACAGCAAAGACAATGTAGCTGACGTGCCAGTGCCGATCCCAGCTACAACTTCATCAGTCCAAAAGCATCCGGAAGCAGACCACGCTCGCAAGTTTTTCTTCGAGAACCAGGTACGAGTACATTACCAACTTAGCGGAAACCAAGCTGACCACGTACGCCCACCGTTCCAGGCTGCAGCCCGAAGGATCAAGGAGCGCATCGATCAAGAGAAATCACGTACGGCCGTGTTTCTTGACTGCCGAAGCAGTGAGCCCTCCTTTGAAGCAGCAGCAAAGCTTGGGCCACCGCCTGCACCTGCATCTCGACCTTCACCGTGCGTTGGAACAGCAAAACACAACGGCGTTCTTGCCCCCGACTAACTCGCGTTCATTACGCATTTTCGGCAGTGCGAGCTACGAAGAGTTACTACAGACCGAGCGCCGTCGCATCCAGATCGAGACCAAAGCGTTGCAAGAGCGCATGCGAGCGATGCAGAGTGAAGCCGCACCGCGGAGCTGAATAAATGAACTAATCAGAGCCTTTCGCGCCAAGATGGCAACTCACTAAGTGAGCCAATGTCACTTTGCAATTTACCTCAGACCAGTGAGGCGAAAAGATGGCGACATCCGGACTGGTGAAACGCACGGCGGCGTTCGTCGAGCAGCAGCTCAAGGGCAACGACGCGTCGCACGACTGGCGCCACATCGAGCGCGTCTGGACGGTGGCGAGGACGCTGGCCAAGGAGGAGGTGGGTGTCGTGTTGCAATGGCCCTGTTTGTCACTGATGGAAGGGCTTGCTGTCCTGCGTGCAGCGCGTGCCCGAGGATAATCTGGAGATCGTGGACCTGGCGGCGCTGCTGCATGACATCGACGACTGGAAGTACCAGAGCGACAAGGAGAAGCCCACGAAGCGAGCGGTGGCTTTCCTGCAGTCAGAGAGCGTGACCGACGACAAGATTCAGCGCGTGATGACTATCATCGATAGTATGGGGTTCAAGGAGGAGCTGGCGGGCAACAGCGCGGTATGGCTGCATTTCTGCTGCTTGCGGTAGCAGAAGTAGCCTACCGCTTTGGACTCCAAATTGGAGGTGCACAGCTAATCGTGACTCTTGTTTCAAATCTACAGCGATCGTACTCCGTCGAGTACGGCTGCGTCCAGGACGCCGACCGACTGGTACGTTACGTTGCTTATGCACACAAAAGCTTTTTGCTGACAATATACGACGTGCAGGATGCCATTGGGGCCATCGGGATCGCGCGCTGCTTCACGTTCGGAGGGCACAAACTGCGGCCGCTGTACGACCCCAACGTGCCCCCAATTGACAACATGACTAAAGAGCAGTATATGGACCCGAACCGCCCCAACACGACCATCAACCATTTCTACGAGGTGCGTCTTTCGACAAGTTGCTGTCTGTCTCGCCAACTTCCAAAACCTTGCCTAACCACTCTGAAAACTACAGAAACTGCTGAAGCTCCGCGGCATGATGAAGACGGACGCCGGGAAGCGTATGGCCCAAGAGCGTCACGCGTTCATGGAGACGTTCCTGGACCAATTCCACAAGGAGATCAGCGACCGGGGCTAGACCAAACCATTAGAAAGCACGAAACAGCGGACCAATCTTGCTTTTGCCGTTTTACCACGAACATGACGCGACAGTGCCCTTGGTCTCTCCTCTCCAGCAGCAGGCCAATAGACCGACATTTCCCCACTTTATCCAGGAGGCCAGCCGAGCTTGCGTCCTCCAAGTATATGCAGATGCAGGTGGAAGACCGACTGGCAGCCATCCTTGCCGTCGTTGATGACGATGCGGAAGCCCTTGTCCAGCTTCTGCTGCTTGGCGACTAGCTTGGCGGCGTAGAGCAGGTGGCCCAGCACGGCCTCGTGGCGCTCCTCGGCGTGCGCAAGCTGCGTGAGGCCGTCGCGCTTCTTGGGGATGAGAAGGATGTGCACGGGTGCCTGCGGGTTCACGTCGTGGAAGGCCAGGCACTGCTCGTCCTCGTACGCGATCTTGGCGGGGATCTGCCCGTTGATGATCTTGTCGAAGATGGTCTCGCCCACGGCGGAGGCAGCACCCGAGGAGGCAGCGGCGTCGGCTTTAGCGCGCTCGTCGGAACTCATGGCGCGGCAGGCGAGCGGGAAGAACGGGCGCCGCGAGAGCGAGGAAGGTCTGCTGAGGCGACGGGCTCCGATGAGCATTGCCGAATGGTGTAGCGCACACCACGGTATCCATCAAAGCGTGAGAACAGCAACAGGGCGATCGACAAGCGCGATGGCTTGGCGGTATAATAGTACAGTATTAGGCAGTCGCTAGCTGCGACGATGGCTTCGAGTGCTCGGCGACGCGAGCGTCGGTGGCGATAGCAAAAGGGTTCGCACGTTGCTTTCCGCAATGAGCTTGTTCCGGTGCACGGGACTCTTTGCATACAAACTGCAAGTCCCACGACTTCAGTTGACGAATTTGCTATCGGCCCAGTACGGGATTATACAATTATTAGGTAGGTAGAAAGTATCCGCTAAAAATATGCTTACTATAATTCTCTACATATCGTCCGCTAGCCTATTTTCGCCCTTGCGCTCGCACCACACGTTGCTACGCACTTGGTCCAGATCGCAACCAGAGCCCCGCAGCGCAAGCAGTAAGATTTCTCTCCCCATGGGCAGCAGCGACACCCTCGAGCCGGTACAGCAGCCGCAGCTGGAACAAGAGGCGGCGGTCGAGCCGACCTTCAGCCTGCTGGTGGCACCCCCCACGACCAAGGGCAGCAAGCCCGTGCGCCTCGAGAGCGTGGGCCCGGCCGACACGGTAGTGTCTTTGCGCCAGCTCATCGCCGAGTTCCCGGCGCTGGCCTGCTACACGTGCTACCACCTGGAGGCCCAGAGCCCCACGGATGACGTCTGGCAGCCGCTCAACGACTTCGTGGAGCTCGCCGAGTACGAAAGCGTGGTGGACGGCTCCACGCTGCGCATGGTGCTGGACAAGTACGACGCCCGCAAGGTGCGCGCCCACGTGCGCCGTTTCCGCGACGTACTGAGCAACCCGCCCATCCCACAGGCAGCTCTGAAGCCCGAGGCTCAGCTGGAAGCCGCCGCTGACAAGGCTGAGGAGCCCGCGGAGGGCGAGCCGATGGACGAGAAGAAGCTCAAGGAGATCTCGGAGCAGCAGCTCAAGCGCCTGCGCGAGATCCACCACAAGCTCGAGGGCGTCGAGGTGCCCGTAAAGCCCCATCTGGCCGAGTTCTACAACTTCCCGGGCGCCACCCCCGCCGCACCGGAGGAGGAGACCGAGGCGCCTACCAAGGGCCAGAAGAAGAAGAAGGGCAAGAAGAACCAGCACAAGCACAAGCAGGCTGAGGCCAACCAGCTGAAGGAGCAGGAGGCGCAGCAGGACGCCAAGCTGCCCGCCTGCGTCAAGAGCATCGTCTTCTCGGGCTACAACCCGCCGCCTGGCCCGCGCAAGCTCGCGGGCGACCTGCTCTACCTGGAGGTGGTCGTTGCCGGCGACAACACGCGCTACCACATCACGGCGCACGTGAATGGCTTCTTCATGAACCGCTCAACGACCGCCAAGTTCGACGCGCGCCCTCACAAGACCGCGGCAGCTCACTCGCACTTGCTGCTGGACCTGCTGAGCGCTGTGTCGCCCAAGTTCCGTGAGTCGTACGCTGCGCTTCTCGCTAAGGCCGCGTCGCTGGCTCAGGAAGGTCCTTCGTCCATCGAGTGGATGGTGGCCGCCGGCTCCAACCTCGGAGGGAAGTTGCCGTGGAACACGCCTGTTGCGATGGCGACGGAGGAGCACACGTACGACCTGAACCGCGCCGAGGACGAGCTTTGCGCGTCGCACGGCATGGAGGAGCGCGGCGTGCTGCGCGACTGGAACGAAGAGTACCAGTGCTGTCGCGAGCTGCCAACCGACTCGCTCAAGGATGAAATTGTGCGCGCTCGGGTCACGTACAAGATTGTGACCGAGTTCGTGGAGGCTGCGACGAAGGGCGCCGTGGCGGTTGTCGAGGGAGACATTCCCCCCATCAACCCCATGGACGACAAGAGTGCGCACGTGTACGTGTTCAACAACATCTTCTTCTCGGTTTCTATCGACGGCAAGTCCACCAAGGACGCTGCTGGAGGTGAGGAGAACGCCTACTCGGCGGCCAACCGCGACCTGCAGGGCGTCAAGGCGTTCAACGAGGCGGACGTGCACGACCTGCACACTCTGGCGACGACGGTCGTGGACTACCTTGGCGTGCGTGTCATCGCCCAGAGCCTCATCCCGGGCATCCTTATGGGAGACGCGGCCTCCAAGCTTGTGTACGGATCTGTGGACCATGGAAAGACCATTGCGTCTAACGAAGGTATGCACGCACTGATGCTCGAGGCCGGCAAGAAACTGCACATTGCGGAGCGTAGCATCAAGCCTCTGGGCAAGAGCCAAGAGGACTTGGCTGCTGAGAAGGAGCAGGAGGCTCTTGGTGTTGAACCGATGAGTGGTGGCGACGCGAGCACCGAGGTGGCGACGATCTGCGGTGCTGTGGAGGCCAAGGGCATCCGAGGCTCCGATAGCCGTCTCTACGTCCTGGATCTCGTTCGCATTACGCCCAAGGACTGGACGTTCTACAAGCACCGGGAGGCGGCCCTGAAGAGCGACGACGAGGAGAAGCCGGAAGAGGACGGACTGCGCTTCACTCGGGACGACGAGGGCTACGCAGCTCTGCTGCGCCCGGAGCTGGTGCAGCTGTACTCGCTTTGGATTCAAAACAAGGCTCGCCGTGGCAACCGTGAGGCTCGCCTTGCTGCGAAGGAGGCCAAGAAGGCAGAAGAAGCGAAGGAGAACAAGGAGGACGGAGCGGAGACCGAGTCGTCCAAGGCTGCCAACGACGAGGAGGATGCCGACAAGACGGACACGGAAGAGACCAACCACGAAGACGAGGAAGAGAAGGAGGAGGAAATCCCGCCGGTGCTGTTGAACCCGAACGTCTTCATGGACTACGCGGCTTCAACTGACGCCGAGCAGCTCAAGGCCGACGAGACTGCTGCGAAGGATGCTGCTGAATACCTCCAGAGGATTGTTCTGCCTGCGTTTGTCGCCGATGTGCGTCGTGGCGCTATTGCCCCCGCTGATGGTTACGCTCTTACGCAGCTGATGCACTCGTGCGGCATCAACATGCGCTATCTGGGCCGTATGGCCACGCTTGCCAAGAAGCTGGAGGCTATTGGTGGCATCACCAAGTACTTGCTGGAACTGCTCGAGGTGGAGATGCTCGCGCGCGCTACCAAGCACATCCTGGCTGATGTCCTGAACTCCAACGACTCCATCCGTGCTGCCCCCGGAACGGCAATTGTGAAGCTCCTGAACGGCATTCTTGGCGCGACTTCGGCTGTCAGCGACAAGGAGGACTCGTCGGACTCCAACGGTTGCGATGCTGCTACGACTACTACCGCATCGCTGGATGTGAAGACACTCTGGACACGCCTTGACAAGGAGATTAAGGCCCGCTTTGACTACGAGCTGACGCTGTGGGGCCCCGGCCGCGAAAAGGTGACTGACGAAGCTGCGACCTTCCCCGCGGGACGCGTGCAGAAGAATGTCCTGCTGCGCCGCCTGTGCCAGCGTCTGGGTCTGCGTGTGGTGAGCCGCAACTACGACTTCTCGTCGTCGAGCGCCACGCCCATCAGCCTGGATGACATTACTGGTGTCGAGCCCGTCGTCAAGTCCTCTCTGCCTGCGCACCCGCTGGCGCAGGCCAAGCAGCTCCTGGAGCGTGGCCGCCTGCACCTGAGTCAGGGCGCGCTGCCGAGTGCGTACGAGTTCCTCCAGGATGCCTCGTCGCTGCTTTTCCAGGTGTGTGGTGCCGCCCACGAGGACGCGGCTCTCTGCAGCTCGTCGCTCGCCACCGTGCTCTACCACGCTGGCGACGTTGCTGGCGCGATTGCGCAGCAGCAGCGAGCGCTGGCCTTGTACACTCAGCTCCAGGGCGTCGACTACCACGACACGGCGTACGCGCACGCCAACTTGGCGCTGTTCCTGCACGCGAACGCCCAGACGGACCTGGCGGTGCCGCACATTCGCCGCGCCATTTACCTGCTGGAGTTGTGCTGCGGCCCTCACTTCCCGGAGATCAGCTCGCTTTACTTCAAGATGGGTATGATGTGCCAGGACGTGGGCCAGATCACGTTGGCGCTCATGTGCCACCGTGAGTCTCTCCGCCGCGGCGAGTTCGACCGCACGCAAGCGGCCAACACGCTGCACCAAATGGCACTGGCTTGTGGCCTTGCCGGGGGCTACCGCGAGGCGCTCCAATACGAGAAGAAGGTGTACTCGCTCTTCAAGGAGGCCTTCGGTGACGAGGACCCGCGTGTGGTCGAGTCCGCCAAGTTTATGGCCAAGTTCACGGAGAAGGCCGTCGAGGGCGCGAAGGGCCGTCGGCAGGTGGACGCCGCAGAGGCGGCTGATGCTATTGCCAACGAGCTGCTCGGAGAGCTCGAGTTCAAGAAGGAGGCGGTACAGGAGGCTGCTGGATCGCCGCCCGCGGCCAAGAAGAAAAGCCGCAAGTCGAAGAACAGTGGCAAGAAAAACTAGACACGCTCAACACCGTGTAGTCGCTGTGTCTACAGGAAGAGAAGGAGCAATAGGAAAGAGATAGCATGTCAGGAACCCGATATATAGACACAAGAGTCTTCGACTACTTGCCGTTGCCAAGCGTTGGACCCTCTTCCTCTTTTTGTGCACTTGGAGCTGCTGAAGCAGCAACGGCTGCCTTGCTCTGCTTCGCCCGCCACTCGTGGATTGTCTTGCTCAACTTCGTGACGAGCAGGTCCACCTCGCTACGCTGCATGCCCAACGCACACGCGAAGGTGACGTACGCGACGGGGAATTCATCATGATGTGCTCCGAACGAGCTGAACTCGTGTCCAGCAATGGTTTCGCGCTCCAGGCAAGACACCACCCTGCATTCAAACGTCTTAGATAACCAGGAATGCCCACCTTCAACACTTGATCGTGCACTCACCGAGCGCCAGACACCCCGCGTGAAAAGAGCATAGCGCCAAGAAGCGTAAGCTGCCGTGACTTCTCCTCCCGATCCGTGACATCGGAGCAGAAGGTAGCTAGCGTCAAGGCAAAAGAGATCTGGATGCACAACAACACTCGATGAGATGAAGCTGCAGAAGAAGGACAAGGCTCGATGTTCCGGCCCACCTCGTTGCTGCAGACGTGTAAGACGCGCTCGCCCTCCGCGGCTGCCAAAGCATCCAGCTTCTCGCGCATGTACGCCGCGAGGTGCTTGCGCTCGTCAAGCAACTGCCGATATCCATTCTTCCCCTAGTTGCGCAATTGACCACGGTTAAATGCGAGCAGCAGCCACTTAAACAAGCCAACCATTTGAAGCATCGTGATGAAGAAGTCCAAAGTCGGAGTGGCGCTGGCACGTCCGGGGTAAAACTTTGCGACGCGGTCGACGACTTCACGCGATGAGGAGCAGATGATCGCTCCGCCCACGGGCACCATGAAGTTTTTGTCGAGACTCTGCACCACGGCATCTACTCGCCCCGAGCGCATGGCCAACTCCACTTGATGGACGCATTTGGAAGCCTGAACACCGTAGGCGTTGTTGATCACGTGTGCTGCAACGACACCAATACGCACCCAAGCAAATACATGTATCTCGTTAGCCCGTGTCCCCACAAAGCATCAACACACCAGACTTTCCACTCGCATGCATCTCACCGACGTTCCGCTGCTGGCACAGCTTGGCGATCTCCTCCACGCTGTCATACGCGCGCGGCGCAAAGCAGCTCGTGGTGCTCATGACGGCCAGGATGCTGTCACTCCCGTGCGTGTCCATAAGCGTTGTCATCCCTGCCAGGTCTGTCTTCAGGTACCCGCCAGGGCCCCCGTCTTCCTCCTCCACTAGGACGTTCGACAGCACCAGCGGTTTCAGGCCAGCCGCCAGGATGGACTTGAAGCAGGACTTCTGGTCGATCCGCGGCCAGATGACGTACCGCGCATCAGGCTTCGTCTCCTTGAGTTGCAGCAGCACCAGCATGAGCGACATGCCCGTGGCTACAGGCAGCACCAGCGCCGCCTGCACCGCCCGCATCCCAGCGAGCCTTAGCACGTCCCTGGCCAGCGCATTGGCCAGCTGCACCAGCAGCGACGACCCCGCGGCCTTGGGCTGCACCGCCGCCACGTCGCCCGACCGCCCCACGCCGTGCGCCAAGCGGAAGTGGCGACGCGACACCAGGGGAGAGAAGACGCGTGCCTCGCGCTCGCCGGCGCCTGCGCTGCCCCGGAAGTTGTTGCTGTCCATGGCCGACAACGTCTGCAGCAGCAGCTCGACGCTGGGTTCGTCCCAACCCTCGTCTGGCAGGCGGCGCTGGGCCAGCAGCGTCGTCACCAGCTGTTGCCGAGAGCGAACTGCATCCAGGCCCTGATGCACGTACGTCGCTGGCACCAACTGCTCCGCCAGCGTCGCGCTCTTCTCGTTCATTCTGTCAGAGCGTTTGGACGATTGGTTAATTTAACGAAACTGTTACCGTCCATGCTTTTTTTTGCGTGTATTGTCCGTGTGGATACATGTATTGTGCTTTCCAAGCCTTGGACGAGCAAAGTGGGCGCACTGCTCGTGGGAAACACACACGGGCGAGCAATAAAACCTCGGGAGCAGTGCTCTCGAGGTTCTGCAGCTCCATCGCTCTATCGCTTTACGCAGGGGAGCACGAGCAGTTTGCGGTGCCTTGCTCATTCTCGGCGGGTCTCATTGGCAGAAAAGAATCTTTGCAGTCAACCGAGTTATTTCCAAGCTCAGTCGAACATTTGCAAGATCTCGCGACGAGAAGGAATCGCCTCCTTCGTGCACGATGGTTCTCACCCGAGCACAACGTGCTGCTGAAGAAGCAGCGTCTCTACGTGCAGTTGAAGCCATGGAGGCTGCAATAGCTGAGCACGCGGACCAAGCACCGCTAGCAATTGTACCCAGCGTTGGAGACCAACTCGCCAGCCTTGCTCAGTGTGACGGGGCACACATCACCTTGCACAGAGGAAGTGCTGGAAGTATGCAATACTTCCTGTGAACTGTTGTTCACTTGTCCCTGGTCTCAGGGGACGGTTAACTATTTAGATAGTAAAAGAAA
>KV733918.1:4302-16763 GCA_000500225.2 Phytophthora pinifolia
TGTGTCTGTGCGATCGACAAGATTGATGCAAATACGAGTGCAACTGGTGTTTTTCCTCGCTCCCATTCGCGCAAATCCGATTTTGGCGGGAGAGAATTCACCCCTCCCTGTCAGCTTACAATCCTCAAGTGACATTTCCTCGATGCCCTCCGTCCCGCCTCCTTTTCGCGCCAAAAAGTCGCCAAACACCAGCCAACAACAAAGTGCGCTAACAGTCGGCAATTTGCCTTAGTTCGCCACATCAGCCTTTTAGCCACTCCCCCTCCCCGTTTAGCACCATGTTCGAGGCACGACTCCCCCAGGGCCGCATCGTCAAGCTCATCGTGGAGGCCATGAAGGACCTCATCTCGGAGGGCAACATCGACTGCACCAAGTCGGGCCTGGCCCTGCAGTCCATGGACGGCTCGCACGTCTCGCTGGTGTCTCTGCTTCTTCGTGCCGAGGGCTTTGAGCACTACCGCTGCGACCGCAACATTTCGCTGGGCGTGCAGACAGCGTCGCTGTCCAAGATCCTCAAGTGCTCGGGCAACGACGACGCTCTGTCGCTCTCGGCCGAAGACAATGGCGACGCGCTCAACATCATGTTCGAGGCCACTTGTGCGTATTGCCACTTTTTTTCCACTTTTGCCACTGGTGTCTAACTATAGTGATGTTTGAATGTGGCAGCTGGTGACCGTGTGTCGGACTTTTCGCTCAAGTTGATGGACATTGACAGTGAGCACCTTGGCATTCCTGGCACCGAGTATGTGGCAACTGTGCGCATGCCGGCCGGCGAGTTCCAGCGCATCTGCCGTGACCTGCAGACCATGGGCGACACATGCACCATCTCTGTGGGCAAGGAGGGCGTCAAATTCTCTGTCTCGGGCGACCTAGGCGCCGGCAACATCACGCTCAAGAACAACACTGCCGCCGACAAGGAGAGCGACCGTGTCATCATCACCATGGAGGAACCCGTGGAGCTCACGTTTGCACTCCGGTATTTAAATATGTTCGCCAAGGCCACGCCTCTGTCCGAGACCGTGACGCTCAGCATGTCGCCCGGCATTCCCGTGGTCGTCGAGTACGCCATCGGCGACATGGGCTACATGCGCTTCTACCTGGCGCCCAAGGTCGAGGAGGACGATTAAGCGTGCAAGTGAGGACACCTGTATTGGATGCGGTAAGCATTGTCACGTCCAGAATTGCCCCCCACACCCGCATTCTTTTTTTGATTTAGTGCGCAGAAGACTGCCATAGTTGGTAAATTCGAACGCTGATCATTACGCTGCTAGGGAAGAAAGTCGGAATAAATTCGCATCAAGCTTTATTTCTGTGGTTTCTAGGTAGAAAAATTCGTGGTTCAGCGAATTTCAAGTTGTCAGTCTACTATTCAGTTGTGTGTAATTGCGCTGCACTTTGTGAGTTTATGTCTATCGACACTGTTCGGTACTACACACACGAGGAAAACTTGGCAAGTATGGCAGCGTTTTACCAATTCAACGTGGAAAACTACTTGCTCCACGACTGAAGATTCGAGTACGTGACGTAGAAGAACGTGAGCAAGCCCACAGACACTACAAATACGTCGACCAGTTTGTCCACCAACGACGCGTTCGGTTTCAGCTTCAGGTGGAACAGCGGAGGGTACACCAAGCTCAGAGGCACTATCCACGACAACCAACAAGGCAAAGTTAGTCAAGATTTGGCTAGCACACATGCCAAAACTTACCACAGCAGAAAGCGCCAACGATCGAGACGAAGAGGTCGAGGCGGTCTTGGCCGAAGTACGCGATGCAAACGGTAGTGAGCACGGCCACCCCACGGAAGAAGTTCTTGGCCATCTTTTGTCCTGACGCGCGCTTGGGGAAGCCTAGCATTTCCTCCATAATCTTAACGGCCGGGAACAGGAACAGAGGATACGACAGCATTTGCGCAAAGGAATAGCCAAACTGCACGGAGCTCGACCAGCCATTGCGCGGAAGACTTGACGTCACCATCGGAGCGATGCCGCCGCCGAACGTGACGTAGTTGATGCCCGCAAAGAACGAGTAGAAGAAGAGCAGACCCACCACTGTCCACGTAAGCAAACGCGGGAAGCGTTTCTGACGCGCCTGGTTCAAGGCGCTCTGAGTGGGAAGCACAAGCCCGATGCCTTCAAACGTGAAGATCGAAGTGCCAATGAAGACTGGGTAGTCCTGCTGGTTGAAGAGCACCACGTCCTTGGCCGGGCCTCGTGTGCCGAGCAGCCAAAAGCTATTGCCTAGTATGAAGGCCAAGCCGTACAGGATAAACACATCTGCGATGAGGTTGCTGATGGAAAAGTAGCTGATGTACCGGATCCACGAGAGCGGGATGTAGACGGCAATTTGCAGCAGGATGAGCACGGACGTATCCACGCTACGGCCGCAGAACTCGAGCACTTCTGCCAAGTTTTGCGCCACGAAAATCACGTACGTGCAGCAGAAGCCAGCCTGCATCAAGATGATGGATATCTGCACCATCCGGCGACCCCAGGATCCATAGGCCTTAAAGCCCACGTGGCCGTACGTGCCGCCAACCAGTTCGCGGCACTGCAGCAACCGCAGCATCGCGTACAGCGTCAGCGCCGCGACAAACGCCAGGCACAGCGGCGAGAAGAGAATGCCGCCACTGCGGAATCCATCCGGTAGGAACAAAATGCCCGTGCCCACAAACGACTTGAGCAGCGTCAGCAGCGCGTGCCACAACGTCGTGGTCTTGTCACTGTCTTTCGATCTGGGCGCCATCTCCGTCTTGATGAGTCCCGTGCGCTCGGAAGGAGTTCCCAATCTGCAAAGAACCGAGGAAATGAGTCAACAACGCTGCACTCAAGACGCGCTAGCAGCTGCAGCAACTTACCCTCTAATTGGGGTGCGTCGGTAGGCCGGCAGCGAGATCGGCGGCGTCATGAGCAAACTACGCGCGCGCTGCTCCACGCTCATCTCGTCGTAATCGTCATTGTCCTGGCCCAAGATGCTGCCGATGAACGGGTCGTAGACGCTGTTGATGCGGTCGACGATCTGCTCTCGCACTGCCTTGGACACGACGGGCCGCGGGGTACTTTGCAGGTGATGGCGTCGGAAGCCGCCGGGCACCGCGATGTCCAGCGCCTTGGGGGTCGACGAGTCCGTTAAGCCGGGCTCGGAATCGCGGCGGCCCGTGATCTGCGGAGACGACAAGCGCAGCGCCTTCTGCAAGTCCCACACGGAGTCGGCCATGGGGCTGTGGATACTTATTTGATGGGTGAAGACGCGCCTTGCACGGGAAGAAGGAATAAACGTGGTATATACGCGGAGGTCTCTCTATTCCACAGCAAAATCGCTAGTGGGACAACTTCCTCGTAACGGCTACCTTTGAGACATAATACAAAGACCGGTATGTGCCATGTTTTCACAACCCTTGGAAACATTATAAAAACAGGATTGGCGTCTGCCACTCCAAAGCACCACCTGTGAAGGCTGATCTGCACCATGGAGGCGCTCGGTGCGTACGCGTCCAGCGACGAGGAGCCGGCTCTTGGCGCCACGTCGCCCCGCTCCACAGATTCTTCAGTGCTTTCTCTTCCTGTGGTGAACTCTGCACCGTTCGTGGCGCTCACAGACCGCCAGGAGGAGGCCAGCAAGGCGGCTTTCCTGGCGGCCGCCTCCAAGTCCCAATTGGCTGTAAACCTCCCCGTAGAGTCGACGCTGGCGCCGTTTGTTGGCCCCCAAGGAGGCGAATCGACGGCCTTGATGCTCATGGACCCTTTGCGTGCCGGGAGCGGCAAAGAGACGGTCACGGGCGTCGTGGAGCAGGCCGACATGGAGGATTTCAGCTTTGAGTCGCAGTATCACACGTACAACCAGACGCTGAGCGGCAAAACGGCCAGAACTAGAGCTAAGGGGGCTCCGCCAATGGCCCCACCTCTCCCTGGCGAGGAATTAGTGGATACAATCGTCGCTCCGGGCGAGGAGAACGTGTTTACGAGACCCAACGCCAAGAAGAGGAAGAACCAGACCATCTCCAAGGAACAAGCGGCAGCTGAGGACTTTGGGGACGCTGTTAAGGATGGTATTTGGGCCCCGTACCAGGAGAAGGGCAAGTTCTTGACAGATGCAGAGCAGGGAACCTTGAGCGAGGAGCAGAAGAAGCTCCTCGAGGAACACCAGGAGACCAAGCGTCGCAGGGCCGAAGCCAAGGACGAGGTGGACGAGGAGATGGACTTCGACCGCATGGTCGAGAAGAAGATATCGCACTTGCTGCCGGCGAGACTCAAGGCTGGGCAGACCGCGCTGGAGGGCAAGTCCACGTTCCTGGGCGACCAGGAGTACGATTACCAGGGACGCGCGTGGGCGGAGCCCCCGCGCAGCCTCAAGCCCGACGACGGAGACCACCAGGTCTTCTTGCCCAAGCGGTGCGTGCACAAGTGGACGGGCCACACCAAGGGCGTGCAGGCGATCGAGCTTTTCCCCCAGTACGGCCACTTGCTGCTTTCAGGCAGTATGGATCACACCGTGCGCATCTGGGACGTCTACAACGAGCGCAAGTGCCAGCGCGTGTACCAAGGCCATTCTGGCGCCGTGCGGGCCATTAACTTCAGCAACGACGGGCGGCAGTTCTTGAGCTGCAGCTTTGATCGGTTTATCCAGTTGTGGGACACGGAAACCGGCCAGGCCGTCAAGTCGTTCACGACTCGCCGTGTGCCGTACTGCGTCAAGTTCTACCCGCTGGACAACACGAGCTTTGTGGTGGGCGACTCGAACAACATGGTGGTGCAGTTCGACACGCGGTCAGGCGAGATCGTGCAGGAGTACAACCACCACTTGCAGGCAGTCAACTCGGTGACGTTCGTGGACGACAACAAGCGCTTCGTGAGTACGTCCGACGACAAGAAGCTGCTGGTCTGGGAGTGGGGCATCCCCGTGCCTATCAAGTACATTTCCGAGCCGAGCATGCACTCGATGCCGGCTGTGACGCTGCACCCGAGCGGCGGCCACTTCGCCGGCCAGTCGCTCAACAACCAGATCGACGTGTACAGTGCTCGCGACAAGTTCAAGATGAACCGCAAGAAGGTGTTCAAGGGCCACCAGAACGCGGGCTACGCGTGCCAGATCGGGTTCTCCCCCAACGGCCAGTACATCATGTCGGGCGACGGCGAGGGCAAGCTCGTGTTCTGGGACTGGAAATCCACCAAGATGATCAAGAAGCTGCGCGCGCACGACCGCGGCCCGACCATGGGGGCCATCTGGCACCCGCTCGAGCCCAGCAAGGTGGTCACGTGCGGCTGGGACGGCCTCATCAAGTATTGGGACTAGAGCTCGCGCAAACCCGCGGTAGGAAACCCTAAAAAAAACTTCATTTGGTGTCTAAGTTCGGCACTACTTAAGTATTGGATAGCGTTTATACTTGCCATTTCGGGCAGTTGATACAAATAAAAGCGCAAGATCTATTTGGCGCGCAGTGTCCGTGGAAAAAAATGTGCTGCACCGGACGGATACTCCACAATGACATGCAGTGGGCATACGACGAGAATGGTGGAGTGAGCTTGGGCGTGGACCTTGGGGTTTTCTTGTCTGTCTCTGCCTGATATGGATGGTATAGTAGTTGATGTTTCCTTTTTCAGAGCACGAAGCCTGCCTGAGTCTGCACTGTTGGGGCCTGCAGCATGGCGGTCTCGAGGATGAAGTCGATCTCCTCCTCGGACATGGGTAGCGGGTCGAAGTCGCTGAGCATGGCCGCGAAGTTGGAGAACTCGGCCTCGGGCACGGGGTTCAACCCGAAGAACTGGTACTGGCCGGAGACCATAACGGGTCCGGGCACGAAGCAGCCGTGGAAATCCATGGGGTCCACGCCCCTCCTGGCCCCCGCCGGCTTGGCCGGCTCGGCCACTGAGCAGGGCGACTCGGCCTTGCAGCTGTGCTTGTGCTCGCGTCGCCGCTTGAGAGAGCGACCATCCTTGACAGACGAGCGCAGGCCGCGCTTGCGGCGCGCGATCTTCTCGCGGTACTTTTGGGCGTGCGTCATGGTCTGGCGCGTAGTGCGCGAGCCCACGTGAGCCGCGATCTCCTTCCAGGGGCCGGACGGGAAGAGCTCGAGTCCCTCGAGGAAGCGGTTGTGCTCGTCCGCGGTCCACGCTCGGCCGTTGGTGTTGGTGGGCGAGGATTTGTCGCTCTCGGAGCCGCTTGAGGGCGACGGCGGCGTGTCGGCCGGCAGCCGGATAAGCTCGCCAGTGGTGCCTGGCTTGAACAACTGGTTCTTGACGTCGGCGGTGATGGCCATATTTTTTTCTTTGTGTGGATAAAGTGTCACTTGTGCGGTGCAACGCTAAATGGGGAATGAGGCGCTCCGTGTTTACTTCGCCTGGACTCGAGCCTTCGACTTTTGGGACGGCGCTCTCTGGCCCCTACAGATGGAGAAGTCTTGCTGGTCAGAGCGAAAACGGACTTCCAACAGAAAATCCAACGTTGCCGGCAAAATGAGGAAGGAAATGCCCCCAGCTGTAACTTCGCAAGCTATCGCCTGGTTTGCCACGCAGTTGCCGTGACCGGCGAGTGGCCGTGAAGCTATTGTGCAGAATCCAGGCACTGACTTCCGGCTGGCACGCCGACACAAATGGTTGTTGCCGCTTACTTTCTTCCGGAAAGGGTCAGTTGGCGTCAGCCGCCACGGCGTGCTGCAATATCTTTCGACACGTCTTGGCGATCGGCAACACGCTGGACGGATCAGCGGACGCTCGCTCGCAGCTGGAACGGGGGCCTCGCTGGCGGCGGCTCCGGCAAAGTGGCAGGCAATGGAGTTATGGATAATGCGGCGACCAAAGGCGCTATCGCAGCAGTGGAAGCAAAGAGAGTGCGAGCCTACGCACGTGGTTATCGTGCGGTCGTGACGCTCGCGATCGTGCCGTCACTAGGCTCGTTTAACAGCGAAGGCTCTTCAGTGCCTCTCCCTCGCGTCTGCTCCGATGCCGCAAAAGGCGCTGTCCCCGATGACAGCGCCTTTGCGGCACCGCGAATGCCTCACCATTGCTGCTGCCGGCTCTCATAGTTCTATTGCTCAAGAGGACGGTCTCGAACACTAGACTCGCCCGTGGCCGCATCGTCACTCGACATGTTGAAGTTGGAGCCGGTGCCAGCTGACTCCCCCGACGCAGCAGTCCGTCAACAGAATCTTAAGCGGTGGTGCGGAGACTTTCATTACTGCTACACTTGCTGCGCCACTAGATTTGGTACCTACAACCAAACAAACGGGTGATACCAGTGTGTTGCAGAATTTTCGGCGGTCGTCGGACGTCCCAAGTGCAGATAAAACGCTTACTGATAGCGTGCAGCTCGCAATCGTGGCTCGGACTCCGCTTCAGCGCAGGCGCCGGCCACATCAGGCTGCGTCCCTACTCGTCCATCGAGGAAGTCCCATAACTCGTCTGGTCCGAGCCAGCTGTCTTGCACCACCGAAACATCGACGTCGATTTCTAGCGGCTCAAATGCGGCCGCATCTGCGGTTGTGCCTTGTTGGTTCAGCCGATTGTCTGCTCCGGCCATTACTCCGTCGGCGTCGCCGCCCACATTGACCGCAGTGCTGACTGCAAGGCTTGCATCAAGCAGGATCTCCGCAGGAATAACACCAGTCGCACATGCGAGGCCAGTGCTCACTCGCTCGCCAACACCCAGCGCTTCCCGTGGCATCTGGACTGTCGGTGATACGTGTTGAGGTCTTGCCCTCACCACCACTCGATCTCTGTCGCCTGCTGTCTCGAGCGCAGTAGTCGTCCGCATCTTTTTGGTAGCGGAGGTGGCTCGGACGTCGACTCGACGTGGGGGCTGTGTCTGCAACCTGCGGCGCTTGATCTTCTGTCGATACTTCTGTGCGTGGCTCATGGTCTGCCGCGCGTCGCGGGTTCCGACCACCCCAGCGATCTTCTTCCACGGCCCCGCCTTGAACAGCTCCATTCCCTGCATAAAGCGTGCGTGCTCGTCCTCGGTCCAGCGTTCGCCCTTCGTAGACTCCGGACTCGCACTCAAGGCGAGAGATGGAACCTGTAGTGGCATTTGGGTCTGTGAAAACGACCGTCGGGCCACTGCCGGTCCTTTAGCAGCACTTGTCATTGGCGAGCTGTGTACACTCGTCGAGCTGGACCGGCACGGGATGCAGATGAGGTCCTTCGTCTCGTCGTCTAGAAACTCCTGCTGGACGCTTCTCGTGATGGTCATCGATCGGATCACTTAGTTCCGTTGCCAGTGAAGCGGTGATAAGCTGGTTGTTAACAATCCAGCCCTTGGCGATTTCAGAAATGGTAGAGACCCCGTATCGCGGACACTTGACGCGATCTTGGCAAGATTGCCTTGCCAAGCAGCAGTGCTCACTGATGAGCTCGCTTGTCACTCCTCGCGTGATTATTTTCGCCGTTTTGATAGTCGCGAATTGGATTTTCGGCAAAAAGATCCAGAGTTTCGACTTTTGCTTCACGAGGATGTTCAAATTCGACCGACCATACAACGAGTGTCTGTCTGTACGAGCTGACGCGTTTGTCGGTGTGTATAAACCCACGAGGCAATGATAGCGGTTGTTGCTTGTCGCTTTTCGACTGGCCATGGCTGTAATAGCTAGCCAAATAGCGGGAGGTTGGTCACATTGCTTAAGCGTACGTATAGCGGCGACGGACATCGAACGCTGCCGGCACTAACACGGTGATATCTTCGCACTCCTCCTTATTCACCTTATTGAGCTCTTAACGCACTGATGGAGACATTTGAGTCGTTTTTCGCTGTTGCCCTTGCAATGGAGCTGTGGATACTGCCTAAGGTCAAATCCACACAGCTTGGTCAACGCTCCGCCAACCTCGACTACCACGTTGGAGCCAAAATTGCTGGAGCAAACTGTTTCCGCCAAGGTGTCGCTGCCAGGGAAGCCTACGACCATCACTCACGACTAGCTTGTGACAAGCGCCTCGACAGCGCTGGTCCACCATCGACACAGTGATAACTTACACCTAGCAAGCATGAATGCGTACCGCCGTTCGCAGTCTATGGTTCTCTGTCACAGACGCAAGGTACTGCCATTGCGAAGTCGACTCTTAAACGGCCCCCGCTAAAGCCCCATTGGAAACCCATCGAATACTAGGCCGACGCGATGGCCGCCATGTTGTTGGCCACGCGTTGCAGTTTTGATACCATCATGTTCAGCTCCGCAGCAGCAAAACGCACTGGTGCACGCTATCTTATGCAACATTCTTGGCGAGGACAGCCTACCGGTAGCCAGCCGCTACTCGCCGATTTGCCGCGTTTCCGACAGCGCGGCGGCACATCGGACGTGGAGCTGCACAGGAGCCAGTGGATGATGCAGTCCTCACGAAACATGTGCGCGCACGACAGGCGAGCCATCGCCTTGTCTCCATCGGTGCTGACAGCGTCGCTTGGATTGCTATCGGAAAGACAAATGCAGCACTGTGCAGCTTTGCTTCCGTCGTCTCCACATCTTGCAGATCCATCACCGCTCTTGCCATTGGCAAGTTGCCAACCGTGCCTCGACCTCTTTCCGCTTTGGCGGGATCTCCAAGAACTGCTCGTTCAGGCTCACAATCTCGTCGACGAAGTTGCCCTTCAAGTTCCCTGGTGAGCTCAGCAGCACCTGCTCATAGCAGCGGGGCCAGAGTTCCCGCGGAAACATGCTCGATGTGACACGAGCGATATCGTCCACGGGAGACGGCGGCAGCTCATGGACAACATGAGAAGCTACTAGCCGTTTACGCGGAACTGGAGGATTTCGACTATCTGCTGGAACATCTGGCCCTGCTTGAGGCAGACTGGTTCCCATTGTCCCCTACGGTAAGTGCGCCGCAGCTTGTGGTACAGCACGTGGAAGTCCGAGTAACGTTTGCGCAGCTTCCAGCCCTCTTTGGTCGACGAGGAACTCCGCAACTGGAAGACGTGAGCGTATTATAGGATCGATTATCACGGGAGCAATTTCCTGCGTTTTAGACCAATCCTACTCATTAATTTTACGACAAAAATCCTACAAGTTGTTGCCATCATTTACAGCACGATGGACGCGCCGTCGAGGGTGTTGCAGTCCGCTGCGGCGTCGTTGATGTTGGCGAGGCTTGCGGGGAAACCCTCGTCGTCGTCCATGGGGAAGAGCATGGGGTCGTAGACCTCGAGAAAAGCGTGGAACGCCGCGTCCAGCTCCTCCATCGCCACTTTGTCGAACCAGTTGCTCTCGAGCGGTGCGATGTTCTGCTTGGCTGCGCTGAAGGCGGCGTCCACCGCCGTGGGGGAATTGCTAGTCACGGGTGACACGCTGCATTCGTCCACATTGGTGGTGGTGATCACCAGACCGCAGTAGAGCTCCGATGTGACGGGCACCGGTTGACGCGAGGACGTGAGCAGTCCGCGGCGGCGGCGCTGGATCTTCTGGCGGTACTTCTGTGCATGCGTCATGGTCTGGCGCGGCGTGCGGGTGCCAACATGGGCGGCGATGGCCTTCCACGGGCCGGACGGGAACTGCTCGAGGCCCTGCAGGAACCGGTCGTGCTCGTCCGTGGTCCAGGGCAGCCCATGGCGGAGCGACATTGGCTCGACCTTCACTTGGTGCTTCGGCTTGGTGACCTTCTTCTTGCTCGACTTCCTCTTCTTCCTGCCCGTCGTGGGGACATCGGGTGGTCGAGTGAGCGGCAGCCTGATGAGTTGCGGGCTGACCACGGCTGTGTCCATTGCAGCGTCGGCGGCTTCATCCGCCGACGTGAAAAGCTCGCCGCGGATACGCGTGGAGATCGTCATAATGGTGTGTGGTGAGGTGGAGGTAGCAGCAGCTCTGTGTGCTAGGTGGGGAGTTCTGGAATGATAGAACGGAACGCCTGTGAGTCACAGTATGACGAGTTGTCGGTACCCCACGAGGATGCGCCGCCTTCGAACGGGGATTTCAAGAGGTACGCCTTGCCCGGACTGGCGTGTGGCCTGGGCCGCCTAATGACGTGTTACGTGCGTCGAGCCCACTGCCGCAGTGCGCCAGCCTGGCAGCTGGAACTGTTCGTTGTAGGATGCACGATGTCAGAACTGAGACCTGATACAGGCGTTAAGTAGACTCGACTTGATCGGCGATCAGCGATCACCTCCGCTGGACGGAGACCGCGCCGCGCTCAAATCAAGAGATGTCTCCGCTGGATCCTCCGGTGGGAAGCAACCAGTCTGCATCCAGTGCATGTAGCTATTTGGGCGCCGCGAAGCAATGAAGTGCTGACTACAAAGGTAGAGGCAGCGAAGAGCTACAGTTTGTCCGGTCGTAATGGGCACTCTGCTCGAGCTGGATCTTGCTTCAAGGTATTGCTGCGGTAGGGCGTGTTGCAGTCGCAGAGCCTGCATTGCTACAGCTCTCGCGAGCTCCGGGCATCCGCATCTCCTAAAGGGTTGTGTCTTTTCGAGACGACGAAATGATCGCGCTGCTTGTGCTCACTGAGCATCTGTTCTTCCCATGAGGTTGGATCCAACCAACTTGAAAGCTTTTGTTTGGTGCTGCATGAAGTGTACGCCATATCCTGCTGTCTGCAGCCGTTGTGTAATAAAGATTTCGCCTTCTTTGATAATGCAGCGAAGCGTCCATGTTCGGTGGCCACCCCAACCTCGTCGCAAGCAATTCGGCAAGTGATAGATGGCCCAGCTGCATTGGAACGGCGCCATTGCTCACACTTACACACCCGGTTCTAAAAATCTTCACTTACTAGTACCAACCATTGCCTGCAGGCCAGTTCCCATTTTGGTATCCAACACATTGAAACCACCTCGCCATTCACCATGAAGACGGCTCTGCTGCGAGAGATTGACGTGCAGGTGGCACGCGTGAACCCTCACGGAGAGAGCTCGCCCTCACCAGCGTACGTGTTCGCTATTCGTCCAAGGACTCGCAGTCATCCCGAAGGACTCGCCGCTAGGAGGCAGGACCTGGATCACGCAGTCATGCCCGACCAACACGCCGTACCGGTGGTGCACGAGGTCCCACGCACCTACAACGAGTGCCGCGCGCTGTACCGCGAGCTGCAGCAGTTGACCGACTGCAAGAACGTCCGCGCGTGCTGCTGCGCACTCGGGTCGTGTCCGTTCTGGTCGCTCTTCGCCGTACTGGGCAGCATCGAGTTCCCCAAGCGCACGCTGTTCAACCACCAGTCCAAGGCCGTCTTCGCGCAGAGAACGCAGGCACTCGACGCATTCCTGTGTCGAGTGCTGGCGGGGCTGCGCACCAACCACACACGCCACTTCCGCTGCTACCAGGCTCCGTTCGGCGCTGCGCATGCGTGCAAAGTGCTGGTAGCGCTGTGTCTGTTCCTGGGTCTAAATGATGAAGACGTCGACCAAAGGCTGCTCGAAGGGGGCGAGCGACTCGCGTACAAGATGAACCTGCAAGGATGGCAGTCCGACCGCCCGAACCTCTATTTCTGCTGCGAGGACAAGAAGAAGTACCGCGATGCTGGCACCATTCGACAGCGCAAGTCGATGACG
>KV733922.1:2426-14661 GCA_000500225.2 Phytophthora pinifolia
ACTTGTTGCCGAACTCCATCTCGCCCGTGGTCACGCGCTTGCGCTCTCCGCCGGACACGCCGCGCGTCATGGCGTCGCCCACGATGGTGTTCTGGCAGTTGTCGAGGCCGAGCTGCTGGATGACGATGTCCGGGTAGTGCGTGAACATGGCGCTGGCGGCGTCGAGCGCAGCCTTGTTCTCCTCGGGCGTGCCGTCGGCCAAGTGCTGCGCCTCGCGCTCCGAGAAGCCTCCTCCACAACAGGCGTGGGCGAACTCGAGCGTCTCCTTGACAGTGAGCGACGGGTAGTGTTTGTCCCGCTGCGTGACGTACGAGACTAACTGCGGCAGGCGCCGGAGCAATTCGTTCGACGGTGCGCCGTTGTAGGTGACGTCTCCGTCGATGATGACGTTCTTGTCGGTCGGAAAGCGTCCGGTGAGCAGCTTCATGAGCGAGGACTTGCCCGACCCGGGCTGACCCAGCACGAGCGTGATGGTGCCCGGCTTGAAGATGCCGCTGGCTTTGTGGAGGATCTGCTTCTTGATAGTGTGCTTCTTGGCGCCCATGCCGCGGACGCTCTTCATGAGCTCGTTGGTGAGCGTGGGCAGCTCGGCCGTGACGTTGGTCTCGTCCTTGACGACGATGTCGGCCGAGATGGACACGTCCTTGAAGCGAACCTCAACCTGCGGGAGGGCTCGGCCCAGCGCCTTCTCCATGCGGGAGGCGACGTGGTCGTGCAGAGCCTGAGGGCCTTGGACCATGAGCGTCTTGGCGTTGTGGTACTCGATGGTGGCGCGCATCGGTGCGTCCGAGTCATCGGTGGGTGTCGTGGACATGGTTGCTTTCAGCTGTGCCAAGGCAAAAAGTGTGTACGACCGGTTGGTTAAGTTGTTGCGCTGTGGAAGTAATTGGAAAGTGAGCTAGCGAAAAGTTGAGGTGCAGATCGAGTTGCTCCGTTGTCGCCGACTTGCGCTAAAAAGCACCTGTCGATATGTTTGTGGCAATTGGATTGACCCATAATCCTCTGCATGATGATTTGCCATATGGAAAAGCGAAATGATCGACAAAACAAATTCTAATGCTGCGCAATTTGCCAACACGCTATCGTGCGGAGCGAGAAAACACTTCCAAGCTATTCACGCCTTTGCAGTGGATCATTCGTAGTCGAGGTATCATAAACCGTGTGAGGGCTGACCTTCATCCTGTCCCGAGTGGCACGGCGGTGTCCGTCTCGGATACGGCGTGGTGGTCTTCGGGCGCCCTGCAAGAGCGCCTGTACGAAGAGCATTTCAGGAAGGGTGAAGCGCGTTCCGCAGAGTGATGGTCGATGTCACTCTTTCGGGGATGGTCACTCGCGGCACGTTGCTTATTGTGGAGAACCGTCGTTTTAAGCAACCCAAACCAAACGTAGTCGATCGATTCTTGGTACGAGGTGTCTGAGCGCTGTATAGTTCTCACGAACTCATCGCTCTTGAACACCCGCCCCACGTCCTTCGCCTTGAAGTAGATACCCTCCATCGTGCGGTTGCCATGGCTACGCCTCGTCCCAGACAACCCGGGTCGACCCGCGGTCCGCGGGTTGGCCCACCTAAACAGGACCAGGCGCGGACCCGAATCCCGAATTCTCGCGACATCAAGAGCATGCGGTCCCTGCTGGCTCCAGTGGGAGTCTGGCCGGGGTACCGATGGATGCCAAGGAATGGCGGGACGGATGGCTCTTCGACGGGGGCCAGCCTGCGATGGCTCGGCCCCATCAAGATGCGAGAAAGGGTGAAGGAACAGAAGGAGAGGACAAGCAGTGTTGGCATTTTTACTTTTACTTTTTTACATTTTTACGTAGAAAGGGCTTTCTACTCGATTTAAAGCATTTTTAACGAGATCTTTTGCATTGTTGACGTAAAAGATCTGAACCGAAGAGAAGCAGCCTGCCTCACAAGAATTGCTTATCGTACGAATCTGTGCAGCGTCGACTATTGCGTGAGCTGGATCCTGATGGACCTCCTACCCGGGCTGCGGGATGAACACGTTGAGGGGGCTAAACGTGGACGCCCCCAAGGTGCTGTCAGCACGAACTTTTACCGGCTCAACGAGAAAATCAACAAATCAATGTGGTGGACTGTGTGTAAGTACTGCTACGCGGCTCACATACGTGCCGGAGCAGCCGTTCCATTTCCTCTCCATGTTCGCGGCCGAATGGAAGCCTGGGAGAAGCACTTGGTCGAGTGCTTGTACTACGCTCGAGTAACAGGGAAGTCGACGCTGAGTGATGAGGACCAAGCTGGAGTGAATGAGCATGTGGAAACCAAAAACCTCCAACGTATTTTGCCCCCTGCGTTTACGCCTGTTGAATTACTGATCTTTTGGCGCTTACTATTGGAATTCCAAGCGGAAGCGCTGCTTCCGTCCTCTTTCGTCGAGCTACTTTCATTCAGGCGGTTGCTCGTCTTCTTGAATGCTCGCTGTGGATCTCCTGGCGCCATGCCCCATCGCCATATCATGGGCAGTCGCGTTCTCAACGAGAATGCAGAGCTGCATTCAACTGAGCAACGAGACAATGCTAGAGCGGTACAAGATCGGAGCGGTGGAAGAGTAAATTTTCTTTCGGATGTGTGGGAAACAATAGCTAAACTACATGTACTAGGTTGCATGGTTGCCCTATTTGGCTGCGTAATGAATTACGGTTTACGACCTGCCGGTGATCGCCATGACGGACTTGCCATTGCTGAGCAAATGGAAGGGGTCGAGGAGCTTCTTGCGTCGGAGTGGAATGTGGGTGCTGTTGTGACCGATAACGCCGGTCAATGTGGACGAGCTCGTCGTATTTTGGCTCTTCGGTACCCATTGTTCGCGTTCGTGCACTGCTTTGCTCATGACATCAATAACCTCGTCAAAGCTGTCCTCAGAACAGTTTTTAGGCAGATTTCAGCAGATGCGGCAGGTGTTGCTAGTTATTTAAACACTTCAACTTCAAAATGGCTGGTACGTGCCGTAAAAGCTATGCACAAGCGCTACGGAGCTAGTTTCGCCATTTTCATGCTGTGCGAAACTCGATGGAATTCGATGCAGGCGTGCTTCGCGTCGCTTCTCCGTGCACGAGGAGCTCTGGAAGACATGGTCTTCACTTATCGGAACAGCAGCGAGCTGACCAACAAGCTTCGCGTTTTTAGTGATCACGACTTCTGGATAAAGTAGGAGACAGCCGAGAAAATCGTTCGGCCATTATGCACCGCTTCCTTTCGTTTGCAGAGAGATGAAAACACGGTGGCCGACGTTGTTATAGATTTAACGTGGTTTGCGCGCACTGAGCTGAGCGACTCGCTAACTGATCTAGTGGAAGCTCGCTGGAATGCTTGCGAGCAACCTTTGTTCATCCTAGGTTTCTTTCTCCATCCTGAGTATGTGGTGCAAGCACGGCAATTGCCTCCGACCGTGCTCATGGAGCTTGAAGACGTATGCCAAATTGCACAGTATTACTATCGCCGCTCTGTTGACAACGATGATAGCGGCCTGCGTGGCGAGATGTTCGACTGGGTTGAGGGAGACTACACAACGTCGCGCTGTGTTGACTTCCACAAAGATGTAATTGTCAAGTTTTGGGGGCACGAGAGCGAGACAGCAAGCTGCCAGTGCTTGCACTAACAATCCTGTCAATTGCTGTTAACACCGCAACGTGCGAGCGTCTCTTTAGTGAGCTTGCGCTCATACTCATGCCGAAACGGAACCGCATGAGTATCGAAAAGACTACAAAGCATCAGATCATCCGTCAATACGTCCGTGAAAAAAATCGCCGCGAAAAAGTAATGCCGACGAGCTCGAAGAAATTACTACGAACGATAGACCCACGCGAGCGGCCGTGCATCGCCACACCACAGAATTCGGCCCGCACTACTCCAGCTCGTACAACCCCAGCGAATCCGACACCTGGCCCAGCTGGAACTCCTGCTCGTGAGTCTCGAAGTGTTTTTGCTACCCCTGATCGGCGTGCTCAAGAGCAAATTCAGTCATCACTAACGCGGGTTCTATTTTCCGAGCAGCAACACATCGAGGCAGTTGCAACGCGTTGCACAGCGCAAAATGAAGCTAGTACACCAATGCCTCAAACTCCTGCGGCGACTGGACCTGCTCCACCAGATACCCAGTGCTTCCTGCTCCACGCCAGCAGTTTGTCGTCAAACATTTCAGGAGGATAGCGCTGTCGATGCACTGGCTTTCGAACTCGACGATGTTGCTCTAAGCGACCAACAGATAGAAGAATATCTGGAGCACTTCGACTGGGAGGAGATAGGAGAGTATGGGGACGAAGACACGGTTAATATCTGGAGCAACATACTGGACGCGTCAAACACCGGCACAAACTCTACCGACAATGCAGACGGCAGTGAAGTCAATGCTGAGTCCAACATAAGTGTCGGTGAGGGCTCTTCCAACGGCGCTGAGGATCAAAACGAAGTGTCACAGGCGAAGGTGACGCCACGGAGGCAACCAGCAACTCCGGTAATGGCTCACGATTTACAACGGAACGGCTTGGAACTTATGCAGATCCAATTCCAGCGGCGAGTCGACAGCCATATCCTCCTGAAAATGACCCAAACTTTCCTCAAGAAAAGTCCCTGACAGGAATCGAGCACGAAAGACAAGCCTGGCGTCGCTGGTTAACCAGCAGTAAGTTTATGGTATGCATGATTGAGATGAAGACTTGGAAGAAGCGAAGAGCTTACCGTAATCCAGAACGTGCTTCTCGGACACTGTCATATGCAGACATGACCTCAGCAACTTTTCATCAGCGCGCTCAATCGAAGTCAAAGCCCCATACGCGGTTTGTGGCACTCAACGCCCCTTGTGTGGATCACCACTTACGCGAAATTTACTCGAGTGCCGACAGTTCGAATACATGTATACTTGATTGCTTGGGGGTTTCCATTTCCGAATGCCATCCTCCCTCACGTTGCACAGGTTGCTGGTACGGTTCTCTAGACCGACTTATGCTTGCTGCAGTAGCAGCATAAGAAAACTCTTGGCGATACTCGCTTCGCTCCGTGACACCACACACGTTCCTTTCTGACGACGGCGCCACCGATGGACCGCATGGCCACCTCCGCTAGGCTCCACCGCTGTTCACTCCTCTCGCACCTTGATAATGCTTCGTCTGCCCCTCGCCACTGCTAGATCACGATGCGCAGTGGTTGCGATCATCGCGATAGCGGCCAGGATGGCATCAGACATCGGAAGCCAGTATAGCTCGTCATCTGTGCTGCTCCAGCTGATTGGCTTCGTGCGTCGAGGCCCCGTTCACGAGTCCAAAGAGAATGTGCGCAGTCTATCTGAACCGCACGAACCATCGACAGCGCCGTGTTGCTGTCAATATTGCAGTCCTCGTCCGTCTTACGAAACGTCATTGTCGATACAGTTGTGTCCTTGCCGTCGGTATTGTCCTCGATCCACTTTTTGGTCGGGTGCGAGGACGAACGCAGCCGATCACCATGCCTGTGTTTGTCGATATGCTCTAGTACGACAAATGTAGCTAGTCTTCGGTACATCGGGAACGAGTCGTAAACAGCGTTCGAAGTGGCGCAGCCAGCGTTGTGTATAGACAGCGAAAACAGAAGAGCTCCGGGATCACTGCGGCTGGGTGCTCAATGTCGTGGCGTTCGTGGTTCGAAAGTCACAGCGTGTACGTCTTCAGACAGCGACCATACGCTGCTTCAACCATAGGCGCAGGACTGGGTCGGGTGCTGTCTGAGCCAAGCGAAGCGTTTGTTACACACTGCACACTACAGACGGCGGAGACCATGGGCCTCCAGTGCGTTGCTGCGCGCGAAAACTGCTTATTGAGTAGCACAAGCCGTTTCGCATGATGCACTTGACGTTGGCCTTGTGCTCGATCTCAACGAGAGTATGGGCTAAGAGGGTCAAGAATGACCAGATCATGGTGACTGGAACACTTCCACAAGGGTCAATGCGGCCCGCATGCGAACACTTGAACGTGGTTGGCGCGCTTGCCGTGTTATGCAGCGCATCTGCTCCCGCACGAGGTCGAGTTCATGGCGTCGGCATGCTCGGTTCCAAGCGACTGCTGCACTTTTACCAGAAGCGGCTCGCCCTTGGGGCCTACAGCGCGCTGCGAGCACTCAATGAAGGCGAAGTCGCGATGAGAGATGAACTTGTCGACGGGGCTGAGATGTGCGAGCCACTTGATGCCGAAGAAGTGGAACCGGTCCTCCGGTGTCTGCGTCTCAAAGCGGTGTAGTACAGCTGCGTCCAGGAAGAGGTCGCGGTCCAAGTCCGTCATGACGGCACGTTCGTCAAGCGTGGCGTTGCAGTAGAGCCCATACTCGACGTCTTCGAGCGACATGCCGTGGATCTGGCTGCTCACGATGTTGTGGCGCAGGCCGCCGTTTGTGGCATCCATCACGTCCTCCCACTCGTCGGCCGTGACCTCCTTGCCGCGCTTCTTGCGGTAGAACGTTATGTGCGCGCGCCTGTAGTGCACCTTCCACTGCTCGCGGTGCTTACCAACCAGATCCTTGTTGTTACTGTCTTCCCAGGAAAATATGTTGGTGAGCTCGAGCGCGTCAGCCGTGAGCTGCTCCCATATTTCACGGTGCTCGTCTGCCACATGCACAGCTGGAAAGTACTAGGAAGCGCCTCCGCGGTTCAGGAACTCCTCTCCTGATAGACAGCGCGTCGCCGCTAGCACTCGTAGAAACTATTGTCATTGGTGGTTTCAGCCACCCCCACGGGACCAGCAACTGGACACTATCGGATGTTGGTACGTCTACCAGATCTGTGGTCGCCACTGCTCATGCTTCACGGCTGATCCGACAATGCAGAACAGCTTTACCGTCGTTCACGATGCCGCCGTGGAGCTACGAGCACATGTCTCCTCGAAAACAGAACTTGCTCCACAAGTGCCGATGTCGGAGGGATAGCAGGAGCACGCGATGCCGAAGCCTGCGGGTGATATGTACTAGTTGCTACGGGGCGCAGCCATGTGCGTGACGTGATGTTGGATCTGAGATATCCACCCATTTCCACGTTTTAAATCGACTTTTTACATTTTTACAGAGGTTTCCACTTAAATTAAGTAAAAAGGCATGTAAAAAGCCAACACTGGGACAAGGCGCAAGGAGGAAGCTAAGAGTGGCAAGATGCGACTCAGTATCAGGTAAGGGCGTTCTGTAATTATCGTTGCGGTTGCGGTAGGAAAAGTGAAGCGCCTGTAAATCTACATCCTGCAGGCTGCTCAAACTCGTGGACTTCACAAGTTGCTATTTTTCGCGTATATGGTCGAGTCAAATACACCTTGGTGATTAGTAGCTATCCGACACGATAGTAGGAATCTTACACACTGGGTTTCAGAAGATATCCTGAACGAAAGGGGGAAGCTGTCGTCGAAGCGTCGTCGAGCGTCGAAGTTGCAGCCGCTTTGTGCAGAAAGATTGATGTGCATTGGCAGGCGTCGGACGAACATGCGGGTGAGGGAACACAAAAGTGGGTGAGAAACGCTTCCACGAAAAAGAGAAAATATGAGAAAACATGATTTTCATGTTATCCTTACTAAAGTGCAAGAATAACGAACATTTTTGCGAGCTTCCCTCCCGATATTCGCTCTCGCCCATTTTGTATTTAAGCGTTTCGTATCCTAGGCGTTGGATTGGCTGAAAATCGCACGATCTTCAACATCCACAATGAAATTGTCGAGTTCACTCGCGAAGATATCTTCTGCCCAAGAAGCGGTATGCGCTCGTGTATGCTAAGCTTCCGACGCGCTCGAAGCGCACTCGACAGACTCGTGACCACACCAGGGACACCCGAGTACCGCAAGTTTACGCTCGTGACCATGGCACGTACCACGGTATATTTCAGCACACGGATTAACTCAAGGACTTCAGGAGAAGGTCAGAGGACTCCGCTTGAAGCAGCAGCGCAGGGACTAGATCCACACTCGTGGCAACCGCATGGGCTCACTGTGCCTCCAGCCTGATCTTCAGTCCAAGGAATTTTAGGCCGGAGGCTCCACTGCAAGCATTGAGCTCACAGCGCAGCTGACGAGACTAGAGACCGTCACAGGGACTTACTTCACATCCATTCCACATTCGTGACATCTGCAGGGACCCACAACACCTCCATTCATCGCGTGATAATGACTGAGCCCCCTTCTGTGGTCCACCAGGCAGCGGAAGAGTCCCAGTCCCTTCGAATCTTGATTCCTGGGGAAATTCCCGCGTCGGTGCTGGCATAAGTTGGAATCACAGAGATCTTCCGAAAGCCAGCAATGATGGTTGCGCTTGAGAGGGAGACCCACACGCTAGTGATCCAGCTGATGCTGTCACGGCGCTCCGGGGCTGCCATCTTGAACGCCCCTCCAGCATCAGCAGATCTAACTTGTGGTAATAATCCTTTCGCAAACGATTCTTGAACGTTGATTCCACGCGACATCGGATGGCTGGCACACAAACGAGACGACCCAATACAAAATGACACTAATCAGCCATTTAGCGTCATCGAGATAATCGCCTCTAAAGTTGAGCCATCGATTTCCGTACTTATCCGAAGTTTCGAGAAAACGGCCGATTTGTGATTTCGAAATCCAAGCGGTCACTAAACCGAGCTCACTCACGAAGTTTTCAGCAAGATACCTAGTCTCCCTCAATGATTCCTATCCACCAGACTACTCCCACACCTGCAAGACGATCCTCTCTGCAGTTGCGACGTATTCCAGCGTGATGCCAGCTCCTACCACAGCGCCGTCATCTCAGTGCGCGGTGTCGGCAAGAGAAGCGGCGTCTTCGAGCACAGCACGATCACCAAATGCAGTGCCGTCTCCGAGCACAGCGCCGTCTCCAAGCGCAGCGCCGTCATCTCACGAGTGCGGTGGCGAATGGACAGTCGGTGGTGGCGGAGAAAATACTTTCTCCAGCTGCAAAAGCACCTGGACGAGAGCCACTGCACCCGTAGACTTCTAGAGATGTCCGTCAGCTCTGATTAGGATTATCCAGCGCACCAGTTTTCAGCATCCTCGGAAAGTTTCGTACTCAAGCCAGTGCGACGATCGCGAAAGCGGGCTCCGTTGCTGCATTTTGTCTCGATCAGCTCCCTCACCTTCATCCAGGCGTAGACTTGGCGCTTCTTCGTCTTTGCTTGTGCAGAAATAAGTCCTGAAAAAATGTCTACAGTGTTAGCCATAGTTGACGTATCCAAGTATTTCAGCACTCGCAGTGTAGTCGTAGAAGACAGCAGCTCGCTTGTAATGCTTCGGACGAGATCCAGCTCCGTTTGTACGAGTTGATCGCCAACAACGGATGCAAATTCTGAAATGAACAGGTAGAACGCTGTTAGCATGAGCTCATAACCGAATGCTCTGGTAATATATGCTTTATCAGTTCACCAGTACTGTAAACTTTATATGTGTATGAGTAATAGTGATCAGACTGACGAAAAGTGCGGATTGATTGGCTTACGCTGAGTGCGCTCTAAGATATATGCATGTTTTATAAGTGCGGTTACCATAACAATCGTACAATTCATTTGTTAGCATGTACTACACAACCTACCAATGGGTTTTTGCGAGGTCGGTAGTTGTAGACAACGTCCTCGTATTCCTGCATACAGAACGCTCCCATCACACCTGCTCCTTGTTAGATGACAGCCTACGTAGTTAGCATTGAAGTAAACATTAACCGGATTCGTGCTCGCACGGCGAGCTACACCTTCGCCCGGCCAATGTTGGGCTAATCAATGAACCTATATTTTAGGTTATTTTTATGAAAAATCAAGTTGGTATATTGGTGACCTCGCCCTCCTATAAACCATCTACTCGCCGTATACCATGTCTTCCATGCGGATAGCGGCGTTGACGAGCTTCGTCACGTGGAGCTCCATTCTCTGCACCATATGCTTGTGATCTTTGGCATGGACACGACTACGGCGCGCTCGAGAATCTTCATCCGCACCTCGGTCATCGAGACCGGCAATCCGTCGCTGGTGAGCTGGAGGTCATTCATTTCATCCCTGGCTAGGGCGAGGTACTGCTTCACGTGCGCCTTGAGCGAACTAAAGCAGTTCGCGATGGGGTTGCAGATCGGACTGTATAAGCCCAAGCGCAGCAACACGAGGTCGTCCCGCTCGGTTACGAGTTCCTCCGTCTTGGAGTGGGTCAGCGCGTTGTCGAACACGACGACGATGTTATTGCCTTGGTACTCAGCCTGGTACATGTCCAACGCCTTGACGGCTTCGTACAATGCGTCGACGAAGTCGGCGTTGGTCTGCATCTTGATGCTGCCACGGTGCGTCCGGTATGCAACCACGCCAACCGCCGAGGAGGGAGACGGCACACTACACTGAATCTGCACATTTGCGCCTTTGGATGGCGGGAGCTTCGTGATGGCTCGTTTGCCCTTCATGGCTCTGCCCCGCGCGCGCTTCGTGTACACGTTAAAGTTGGTCTCGTCGGAGTACACGAAATGAGCTGATCATCGTTTTCAGCTTGATCCCGATGGCCGCCCTCCTTTGAGTTTCTTCGACACTTCAACGTCCTTCGCATCTCGGCAAGCCACGTGCTCATCCGGGGCCGATTCTTCAGCGACGAGGGCCACATCGCGCGGCGCCTGACGTGCGGACACACTTACTGCATTCTACCCTGTTCATCACTTATCCCTACCCATGCTTCGTTTTTGTTTCTAACCAACCTTCATATCAGGTAATGGCGCCTAGAGTTGCCTGGACGGCTGGGCCTCAATGGGGTCGAGCCACGCGGGCGCGCAGAGCGGCGAGCTGACCGCGATGGAGTGCCCTACTTGTCGCCGAGTGACGCGTTTCAACGGGTCGATGGCGCGCGCGCCCTCCCCAAGAACTTCGAGCTCGTGCGCGCCCGTCAGACGCAACTGCGCAGGCTCAAGGAGATCTTCTGAAGTAGAAGGAGCAGCTGGTTCGCTAGGTGAACGCGCGCACGGCGCAGCGTGCAGGCCACGCAGCGTGCCATGTTCCTGACCAAGCAGGTGGAGATCAACGAGCAGGAGAAGAAGCGCGCGCAGAATCTTGGTCTGCTTCATGGGGCTGGCTGCTGCTCGCTCATGGCGAGCCAAGGCAAGTTCCTGCAGCGCGTGGATGATTAGGTTTGTGCGTTCACACCTCGGATACGTTCCCGATTGACACTTTGACGATGTTTCCTCGTGTTCCGATTCAAGTTTAGGTGAGGACTAATGGCGTGTCAGTCTGTAACAGCAGCCACAGGAGACGCTGGCAGCTCCTCCTCCAGCTCAGATGAAATTACTCGCAGCCTGATTGCAGCCGTTGATCGTCGTGGAGGTGGTGGCTGGGGTAATCGTCGGGTGCTATCGCCGCCGCCGCAGAAGGCTTTACGGCCCCATCTGATCCAGCAGCTCGTGGAGGCGTCTCTCTCTACTGGGAGCTCTTGTCGCTGCAAGTGTGATACACCCTGACGCCCCGTAGCTGGAGCGCGAGTTCGTGGCCCAGCAGAACGACGTGACGCAGCGCGTGCTGGCGCAGATGCCGCTCGTGGCCGAGACCAGGGCGCAAACGCAGACGCAGCTGCGCAGGCTCAAGGAGATCTGGGCCACGCAGGTGAAGGAGAAGGAGCAGTTGGCACGCGAGGCTGAGGAGCACGCGCGCACGGCGCAGCGGGAGAGCGTGCAGGCCACGCAGCGTGCCATGTACCAAGCAGGCGGTACCACAGCAAACACAGCAAGGCCGCGTCTTGGTAGTCACAAGAGGAACATGCATTCTCATACAAGTACAACAGCATTTTTTTAAATCGCTTTTGGAGCATGGTGGAGCTTTGTTAACTACCTTTCCATCTCGCTTCGTAGCTCTCGAGCGTCTTCCCCATGCTAAGCAACTTTGCTTCGACAATGTGGCGTTGAGCAGGAAAGAGCTCAAAGAGCCACATCTTGCTCTGCCTGTAGTACTGCATAGAGGTGTTCCGGGCAAGCGGCTTGCCGTTCTTACTCTCATGAAATGCAAGATACATAYCAAACATATCTAATACAGACACAAAGCACTTACCAGTGTCATCTTGTTCAATGCATTGCTTGACAAAGTCAAACTCATTTTCTGCTGCTACAAAGGCTTTGAAAGCCTTGATGTTACCTGAGCTCGCTTGGTGTTGCCAGGCTTGAGCTCACTGAGGCCCATCCTGGTCGGATGCGTCGGATAGAACGCAAATATGCAAATGATATGCTCGTTACTGCAGCAATGTATGGAGACACACATATTTTTCGTGTCCCTCCGACCCGATA
>KV733924.1:20098-37993 GCA_000500225.2 Phytophthora pinifolia
TCCACTTTACTGCAGATCCATCGGCGTGAATGGACCACCAAACCAGCGCCAGGCAGGACACACTCGGTAGAGATTACTATTCTCCGTGGATGGTGCGAACCGTGTTGTATGTTTATTTTTACGAGTATCGACTTGGCAACATGGGCAGCACGTGGAGTTCTGCCAGCTTTCCGGCTTCCTCTCCATCCACCCCGCACCTCGAAATCAAAGAGGTGCTGGCCTTGTGTGAGGATGGCGACCTGCTGCTCGCCCGTGAAAAACTCGCAGATTCCGCGTTGCGGATCGGGGTCGAGTTCGTCGTGGCGCGGGACATCCAGCGCATGCAGTGCGGCCAGTTCCCAGCTCAGCGCGTGACGGCCTTGCCTCGTACGTTGACACAGTGCGTATGAGCTTTATAATTCGGGATGGAGCCTTCCTAACGTTATATCTTGATTGCCTCAGCGTGGACGAGGTGGGTTAGTTTTCTTGGTATGTGAGTATGTTGAGTATCAAGGATTAAGTTCCCCTTGAAAGCTGCGAGCTGTTGCTACGACACGAAGGAGCTCTGCATGTCGTAGCGGTCGGAGCAAACGGCCTCCTGTTTATTCCCTTCGAGGAGCGCGTGGCGAGCAAGATGCCTCATCTTCATGACCGAGTAAGGGAATCAATCGTTTCCTCCGTGGAACTGTATGGGGGCTAACCATGATCCCCAATGCAGTTCGCCCTTCGTCGACTTCGCCTGGATGCACGCACCGAGTCCCTCTCGGAAACACTGCAAGAGTTAGCGATTCAGATCGCATCGGTCGCTCCGATCTCATGGCAGACGTTGTTGTTCCCCACAACCAGAAACCCCATGTCGCCCAGGTCACCACTACCGCAACAGGTCGATCTCGAGGCCACAGCAGGTGTGTTGAAGGAGCTACCATCGCGTGTTCGGCAGCTATTGACGCGTATGCTGGAGGTAAAGCAATCCAGTAGGCGAGCAACATTCAATCGCTGTCTACTAAGCTGCATGCTCTAGTTGTTCGACCAGGGCTTGAAGGGAAGTCCGGGTGCCTCCGAAGCTGGAAATTCCGGGGCTCTTGGAGCCGCAGAAGTCTCAGCTCGTCTCAGTGCTGCGTTCGTCGCCGCCGTGTACGAGCTTGTCCACCTCGTGGATCGCATCGCTGCCGACAAGGTCGACCTACTGACCCCGGCCACATTCTGGTCCAGCTGCCCCGACCCCGGACAGCTCGTCTTCCATCCTCCCACAGCGCTGGGCACCGAGTTGCCTCTCACTCGACCAACCCCCCCAAAACACATAATTCGCTCACAAAATGCCTATCCTAGATTTTCTATGCCTACCTACTACTACTAACTACCAATCGACTTAAAAGGTTGGTCACTTTCATCAACTTTCGAAGGGCTTTCAACGCGACTCACAACAGACGTCCATCAGCTCTCCTTCTTCTCTTCGGTGGCTCGAGCTGCAGGCGTTGCAACAGCAGCGGCGGTGGCGGTAGCAGCCACGGCATTGTTGGCTAGTTGCTGCTGCTGCGCCTGGAGCTGCCGCGCACGCTGGAGCTGCTGCTGGCGCGCCTGCACCTGCGCGAGGAAGTGGCGGCGGATGTCCGCGCATCGAGGCACCTTGCACGACGCGTAGTCCTTGGTGCATTGGCGCGCGTGGGCCGAGAGAAGGCCGATGATGCGCTTGCACAGCACGCAGGGGCCGGCCAGGCGCTGCTCGCAGATGGCGCCGTGCTTGAGCATCGCCTGCATGCGGTTGCAGTTGAAGACGGTGCAGCTCGGGACCGAGCAGCTACTCGCGTGCTCCAGCTGCAGCAGAAGCTGCGGGTCGATGTTGTGGATCCGCCGCTTCTTGGCCGCGTCGCCATCCGAGCCGCTCGCCGCCGCCGGAGTCGCCGCATCAGCCGCAGACGAAGCTGCTTCCTCGGGTTTCACAGCTAAAGCAGGCGCCGGAGTCGCGGCCGGCGTGCTCTGGTGCAGCTTCCGCTTTCGCGAGCCGCCTGCCTTCTTCCCAGTGGGCTTGGCGTGTTTCGCGTGCTTGGCGCGCTTGAGCTCGGAGCTGCCGGCTTCGCGCTTGATGGCCCGACCTGCCGCGCCTCCAGCATGGGAGACGACGCCCTTGACCTTGGTGCTCACCGTCTCGTTCGACACCTCGTTGCCTGGCCTCGGGATGGGCACCACCTTGAACAAGTGGAGCTGGTGCTCGTGCTTGGTCTTGGCGTGGCACGCGTCGCACAGGTTGAACACGGGGCAGATGGAGCAGTTCCAGCGGTTGCCACTCAGCAGCGTCGTCTTGCAGCTCGAGCAGCTGAACGTGAAGCCAGTCGTGCCCTGGTTGAACAGGTGATACAAGACCATCATGGACGAGTGCTTGGCGCGGCGGATCTGGTCGAACTGACAGTGGTTGTTCTGGCAGTACAGCAGGAAGGCCTCGCGCGTGTCGAAGATCTCGCACGGCATGATCAAGTCGTCCAGATCGTCACCGATCGCGCGCTTCACCTTCTTCGGCGTCTTGGTCGCTCGAGTCGATTCCGACGCCTTGTTCCCACTTTTCCCGTCACTTGGCGTCGCAGTCGTTGGAGCCGACGGCTCGGCAGCAGCTGAAGCAGCAGATGCAGCACTGTCCTCCGCGGGCTTGGCACTCGCGTTGGCATCTGCAGACAACTTGGCGCTGCCCTCGCCTGCCTTCGCCTTGTCTTCAGCTGCGTTCGCTTTTACTCCATGCGGCTGCTTCTCTCCCGAGTCCACGCTGCCTTCGTGCTGGACTGGCGTCTCTTCTTCCACGTCTTGATCGGGATCGACAAACGTCAGGACGGCCTCGAACCGGATCTCCTGCAGATCCAGCTCAGCCAACTCGGCCGCGGCGGCCTTCTCGTTCATCGGCATGATCCGCTCGCTCAGGTCCCTCGCGCGCTTGGCGCAGTTGCCAGACACCTCGACGCGATGCTGCAACGCCGTCTTGTTGGCTGCGTAGCACGAGCCGCAGTAAAAGTAGTGGTAGTGACGCGGCGGCGAGTTGCGAGAGCTCGACGAAGACGAGCGAGACTTCTTGGCGGCCTCGAGCAAGTTGGTGACGGCAGCAGGCGGCGAGATCGTCTTGAGTTCCCAGTAGCCGTCGTGCACGATCGGCACGCCGCACTTGTGGCACTTTGGGTACAAATCCACCACGAAGAAGTCGTCCTTCTGAGGTTCGAGAATGCCCTTGAGCTTCTGCATGAGCGGATCATTGTTGACCACGTTCTTGGAGCTGCTCGACGAGCGGGACGCCTTGCCACCTTTCTTCGAGCGCGCCTTCGAGGCGCTACTCCGCGTCACGGACGGTTCCGTGGCGAGGTTCCCCTTCGTACTTCGCTTGCTCTTGCTCTTCGAGGCAGGCGTCATCGCTCCTTTCTGAGATACGGCGGCCGTCGACCCATCAGCCACGGCGCCCTTGTCAATGTTCGCTTCGCTTGGTGATGGCGAGTGCGACGTGGGCGTTTGAGAGCCATTAACCGGCGTACTCGCCCCACTGGCGGTGGCTCCGTTGGCCACACTGGCCGCCTCTCCAGTCCCTGTCTTCGCTCGGCTGCCACTGTCTTTCTCTTCAAGCTGCTTGATCAGATCCTCGGCGAGCCGCGGCCAATAGTCCCCTTCGAAGTAGGGCAGCTCGTGCGCCGCTTTCTTCTTCATGTAGTATTCCGCGTACAAGTTTGACATGTTGACGACAAGCCCGTCGTGCTTTGCTTGGACCAACAGCTTCTGGTACCATTGCCGCAGCCGCGCGGACTTGGGGATCTTCTGGTTCTCGGGCTTGCAGAAGAAAATGTAGTCGTCGCCCTTGAGCGGGGGGCAAGACCAGATATGGCACGTATGAAAGCCGCGGTTCTTGCAGTCCTCCAGGAAGCCCAGCATCACCTGCTGGTGCATCAAAGTGCGCAGCTTCTTGGGTTGGAAGTAGTTGACCGAGTCTAGATACGAGACGTAGACACGGCCAGCATTGGGCGACAGCGAGTCCGGCCCGTATTCCTGCACGTACAGCGTGAAAATCAAGACATCCACCCCGTCCAGTTCCTGGAAGACGCAGATGCAACGCGAACGGTACGTCAACTGCAGCGACACGGACGACAAGGCTGCTGAAGCCGCAGCAGCCTTCTTGTCTGCAGCGGACATCGTGGACCGGGGCCGCTTCAGCGACTTGGCTTGCGCGCCAGTCGCGCCGTTCTCCGCCTTCTTGGGCTTGCCATACTTGGCCGCAAGCAGCTTCCCCATCCTTGGCTTAACCTGCACCTGCTTATCCACACTGAGAACCTCGCGAATCGTGATTCCAAACTGCGTATCGGATGCAGACTCCTTGACGCCACTGGAAAAGCCGATGCTGTCCGAGTTGCCCATGCTGCCCATACGCACCGCCTCGTCCTTGCCCGCCTTCTCGATGGATTCGAGCACGCGCGTCTCGATGAGCTTCGCCATTCGCGTGATCGGAAGCCGCTTGGCCTTGAGGCCATTATGCAGCGACGGCTTGACGCCAGCAGCTCGTTGTTTCTTCACACAGATGGGGCACACGAAAGGCTCCTGCTCGCCGGAGATGGCGTGGTTGCGTTCGTTGAACAGCGCGCAGATCTGGTGATACCACAGCTTGCACGAGTCGCACTCCACCCACGGTTCTTCGGCCACCTCACTGTTCTTCCTCTTGACCAACGACGATTTCTTCAACACGCCATCGAACGCAGCGCCAACAGCTGGAGGGGGAGCCACTTCTGTCGCTGCACTCGATAGCTGAGGCAAGAGCGCCATGTCGATGGGCCCATCCTTCATCTGCTTGAAGCAGCTGGAGCACCAATGGTGTTCCCCCCTGGGGTCGCTGTAGTAGTGCGTATGCCTCCGAATGCGGCCAGCACAGGGGCCGCTGCAGAAGAGCATACACGGCGCGAACTTGAACGAGTCTCCGCCGCACAGCTGACACATCTCTTCGCGCCGTTGTTCGCAGCGCTTGAAAAGCTGCTTCTCCAGCTGGTTTTTCAGCGACGCCAACGACTTGTTAAACGACGCCAAGAGCTGCTTCGCCGCAATGTTGAACTTGTTCGTGCTGCTGTTGTAGGCGATGCAGTTCTCAAAGACCAGGCGCACGTCGCCCGCAAAGGCCTCGACGCTGTTGTAGTGCTCGCTTTCCAGGCGCTTCTTGATCGTCCCGAGATCCATCGGACACTTGATAATGTCAAAGTAGTCTGGAATGTTCCACTGCACGGGGTCCACCGGGTTGTTGAATGTCCAGCCGTACTCGCTGTCCATGAGCTTCGTCAGCAGCGGCATCAGCCGGGTCTTCAGCTCCGTGATCGAAATGTGGCCACAGAAGTTAAAGCGCAGAGAGCGGATATGCTCGTCCAGCTGGCCTTCCGTCATCGAGTCCAAGAACGAGATGTCCTGGTGCGAGACATGGTGCTCACCTCGTAGCTCTGCCTGCGTACCACGAACCACCAGGCCATTGTGCATCACGGGCTGCGATGTTGACGCCGCTCCAGTAACAGGGCCCGTCAACGCTGCCGCCGCCGCCGCTGCCGCCTTCGCCTGAGCGCGGGCCTTCGCGATCTTCGCCTGCTCTTTCCGCCGTAGCTTCTTCTCCTTCTCGGTCTGCAGCTTCAGAGGCTTCTTCTTCATTTCCTCCAGAAGCGTAGCTTCCTTCGAGTTGACCCTGGCAGCCGATTTCTGCGCTTGAACTGCAGCACTAGACGGTGTACCAGCTTCTGCCTTGACATTGGCGCCTGTCGCCGCTGCTTGCTTACCAGCATTCGCAGACGCAGGGACTGACGCCGTGGTGGTGTTCATAATCTTGATTAATCCACGCACACCGTCGGGACATTGGCTTGCTGCCAGTTGAAGCTGAGTGGGATTCCCACGGCAAGAGTCCACCACCTTAATGGCCTTGCGCACTGGCCCGCAGACTTCGCAGATCATCTTGTTGCACTGCTTGAAGTGCGAAAGCACGTAGCGCGACGAAATACAATGATCCGTTCGGCACTGTCGCTGATGGCACTCGCAGATATGCTTCCACAGCACCTTCATCCCAGCGCAGTAGGGCAAAATGCACTGCTGCATGGTGCACGTACTGGCGTGGCGGAGCATACAGAGCCTCTCTTGCTGACGTCGAAGCACCAGTTGCTGCTCATTCTCGTTCATCGGTGGCCGGATAGCACTGCACACGTCGCACTGAAGGTTCCGACACTTTCGGAAGTGCGACAGCAGCTGCCGCGTTGACTTGCACCCGAGAGTCGTGCACTGCGCATTTGCACACCGAGACACGTGCGAGAGCAACGCCTTGGTGCGGCTACAGTAGTCGATCGAGCATTCGCCAGTCGTGCACGTTCGTGCGTGCTTGAGCTGGATCAAACGCCGCTTGAGCTCCTCCCGCTTCTGAGCAATGGACACGTCGTTCATCGGGATCATACCTGGAGCCACACCCGTCGCTGCCGACGTTGGCGTGGTCGAAACGCCACTCGTCGGCAGAGAAGCACTTGCTTGCAGCTGCGCAGCGCTGACGTTCCCAGTCAGTTGCTGCTGCTGAAGCTGTTGAAGCTGCTGCATCCGCCGGAGCTGCTGCATTTGCTGGATCTGCTGGATCTGTTGAAGCTGTGGGCCCGTCAAATTCATGCCATGGTACATGTTCGCTCCCGCCGTGGCAGTCGCAGGAGCAGCGCTAGCCATCGACGGAGTCGGCTGACCCAACCCTGCAGACGATGCTGCTATGGCCGACGACACCGTTGAGCCCATCTCAAGAGGCATACTCAGAGGAATCGCAGTGAACGATCCCGTTCCGACGCCAGTAGCCACTGTGGGCGAAGCAGCTGTGGGCGTCACGCTCACGAAGTTGTTGCCGTTTGCGTTCAGTGTCCCCGTTGGCGTTGCCGCGGCTTGGAGCTCCGAATCTGGCATAGACAAGGGCTGATCGCTCACTCCGTTCGCCATCTCATCCGCCTCACGCTCCAGTTCATCAAGAATCGAATTGCCTGCGCCCGCTGCTCCATTAGTCGGGGTCGAAGCCACCGTGCCCGGCGTCGTACTGACCGCAGCAACCGACCCCGTCGTCTTCACCGGCATTTGCGACATATTCACGGGCATCAGCATCGGCTGGTTAACGGATGCCTGTTGAGCCATTGCTGCGGACGCGCCAGGAAACGGGACGGCCTGGAAGCTGGCCCGTTGGTTGTGCAACGCCGCCGCCATTTGCTGCTGCTGCTGCCTTTGAAGTAGCGCCATTTGTCGCTGCTGGATGAGCTGGGCTTGAGCTTGCTGCTGGGCAGGATCTGCAGGCACCCCTGCCGCTTGAAGCAGTTGCTGCTGCTGCTGTAACCTGGTCTGTTGCTGCTGCATCTGCCGCCTCCTGGAATTGTCCAGCGCCTGTTGCAACCTCGCCTTCAGCGTCTGCACGTTGCTGTACTCTTGCTTCGATGGCGCCCCCATGTACAGCGTGTGTTCCAGTCTCCTTGCAATCTCGCGAGGATTATAATTTGCGGAAGTGGGTCTGTTGGCACTCTTCATGATCAACGTCAAGCTGCACACGTAGTAGAGCCGCGTTCAGTCACTCAAATCTCCACCACTTGCGTGTCCATCTGCCTCATAAATACTCACATGATCCGCGCAATTTGCTGTCTCGCGCTTCTGTCAGCGTCTTTATCTCTCCAGTCCGCTGTCGCCCCAACGGCTGTGCCTGGGGCACCTCCTCCACCTCCCGGGTTGGAAGCGGTGGCAGCAGCAGCTGCCGTGTTGGTATTTGTTGCAGTCGTAGCGCTTGAGCTTGTCGTAGATACTGATGTAGAAACTGAAGCTCCGGAAGTACTTGGGTTCATGGCCTGCGGATACAGATAACAAAGCATTAGGAGCACCGCTCTCGTGGAAAAACAGACTCGAGCCAAGCAACGCAACGTACGTTGCTTGCCGGCGTAGTAGAAGTGGAATCAGAGGGACCAGCTACTGTCGGCTTGGGTGCATACTGGGAAACTGGGGGCATAGATTGCTGGGGAACGGACATGAGCTGGTTGGTCTGGACCGTGCGTCTCCCCCAGCGACTGCACTGCTCTCTCCTTTCAGCAGTTGCAGTTGCCTGGCTCCACTGAAGCTTTCCAAGCTGTGTCCAAGCTCGAGAGCGCGCGTGGATCGGATCTAGGAGACTAGGCCTCGAGGCGTCGGCTCCGGCGCGGATTCCTGTGCAAACCACAGACCAAATAGGCACGAAAAGCTCCAGTTAGTTACTCCAGGCACCCGGGACCATATATTCTCTACTGCCAGGCCCATTCTCCCGATCGGAAGCAACTCTCTGACCGGTCCAAAGTAAATTATTGCTGGGGCAGTAATTTACTTTTGACCCGTCCAATGAACATCTCCCAGAGCTCGGAAAGAGAGCGCGAAGCCGCTAAAAGAGCCCCCCCGATGCTCAACTAGATGGTTTGGCACGTTTCGGGGCTAACTCGATGAGTGTGCGGTCCGGAAAGGCAGTGGCGGGAAAGCCCCCCTCGGTAAATTACGGTTTTCTTACCTCAGGCTGGAGAAGCCCAGAAAGACGGTCGAGACGCGGGAGTCGGCTGAGGTGGAGATGAAGGCACGCAGATGATAGTTTCCCGGGTTGCGGTGCAGTCTGCTTGCTGCGGGTTGCAGGCCGAGGGCGCACGGGAGCGACTGTTGTTGAGGGCGGATGATGCTTCCGCCCAGGAGAATTGCAAAATAGGCCGAGTGACATTTTATGTGGCGCACATTTAAAGTGTGAGAAACATACAATGGTGTGGTGCACAGCACCGGCAGATAAGAGCTTCCCTGTCGAGTCAGCATGAAGGCTAGCAGTACGGGTCGTCGTCACCCCGGGCGGAGTTTGGAAGGCACGCTCTCTTCATTCTGCGAATTATGGGCCCAAGCACCGCGTTCATATCGCGGATGCGGTGCATCAGCAACGTTAAACACGGTGTAGTCAGGATCTGGATCGTGGACCATGTACTTGAAAATCGCACTCCGGCGTGGTGACCAACGGATGCTGCGCAATGAGTAGATTCCAGCAGACAGTTCGCTTCGCCTTCAGCGCCAAAACGAGCGAACCTTCCAGTGTCCCAAAAAAGCCCCACTTATTGACCCGAAAACTGAAGTCGCCTTGGGCGCGAGGTTCAAAGGCGTACAGCTCAACATACCCTCGTGCTCCATGCGCTAGTCCGAATCGCGCTTCTTCTTCATCCATCTTCACCCTTCCACGCCGACATCACCCAAACAATCCTCGAAAAACAATCATTTCCAATTTCTCGCAGAGATTGAGCGCCAACTCAGCAGAGGCGCTCTTTATCGCTTCGAAAACGCCACGTTAATGACTGCGTAAACTCCCTCGGAAGCCGAATTCGCGCACCTCCGCCTTTATATCTCCCTGCATTGCTGAAAAGCAGCGTCATCTCTCGCATCTTTGGTTGGTTATTAGCACTCCGTTTCGTGTTCCTCCTCCAGTTTTCGCCAAAGTTCACTGGCGCTCTCGTGGCTTGAGCTTTCTTGACGCGTTCTTTTCTTCCGACTATCTTCCCCGTGTTACCTTTCACCGCCAGACAGCGTCACGAGCAGCTACGCGTAAGAGGTATGTAGTCTCGGTCTTGCTCGTCCTGATTCAGGCACTGAAGATTTTGTACAACATATTCGTACTTAAATGACCCAAAATACTGCACTAACTCAATCCACCTTCAAGCGACATACGAAACTCGACCAGATGAAAAACAAGATGCGTATCGTGAACGCCGTGGCCGCGGACCAGGGCGTCTCCGGAGACCGAGGCAGATGCGGGGAGGCGCAGGAGGATCTAGCCGCCGGCGACATGGCGTTGCGAGCCCCGGTGCACTCAGCGGTGCTTCTGCCTCAGCTCTGGAGCTCGCACTGCCACAAGTGCTTTGACTCGGGGGCGCGTCTGAGCCGCTGCGGGCGCTGCCACACGGCCTTCTACTGTACGTGGCAATGACGTCCTGTGACTGGTTAATAATGAACATCAATGGCTAAATGTTGCTGTTGCTGAAGGCTCGCGCAACTGCCAGCAAGCAGACTGGAAGCCGGACCACCAGAAGGAGTGCAAGACGCTGGCGCGGCTGGCGCAGCTCGGGATGCGGAACGACCAGGTAGCCGACGTGCTGCTACTGGGACGCGTCTTGAGACGCAGAGAGACGGATACACTGCAGCCCTCAGAGCTGGTGTGGTACGAGGAGGACATGGAGGACCAGGAGCTCATGCTGCTGGCGGCTCTGGCGCAGAAGCTCGAGCTGGTAGACGGTGAGGCGAGAGCTGGAGTGTGATTGGTTTTATTAGGCGCTGATGGAGGCGCGTTGTTGTATGGTGTGAAGCTTCGTACTCGATGGAGGAGATGCAGCGCATGCTGAGTCGCTTCCGCAACAACAACTTCTCCATCTGCGACGAGTTGCTGCTCGAGCTGGGCGCTGGCTGCTTCCCGCTCGGCGCCATGATCAACCACAGCTGCGAGCCAAATTGTGCAGTCATGTACGTTTGTTTCCGTTCATTTTGATGCTGGTTTGAGGCGGAACTAACGTTGTGAGACGTGGATGCATAGGTTTGTCCCCAAGACGCTTGAGATGGAGTTCCGCGCTATGGTGCCCATCAAGTCTGGCCATGAAATCACGCAGACTTACGGTGAGTGTCGTTGATAATTGCAGGTGAGGTGGCTTTACTCGTACTGATAAGCTAATTCGTTACTCTTTGCAACAACAGTGGATGTTGCACTTCCACGCCGCGAGAGACAACAGCGTCTTCAGCGCAAGTATCATTTCCAGTGCAAGTGTCCTCGCTGCGCGAAGCCCTTGCAAGAACTGGGCAGCCTCGATTCTTTCCTCGATGCTGATATCGACGGTGTTCCTCAAGAGCAGTGGGCGAAGGAGCGCCGAGAGGAGGTCGAGCAGGCACTCAAGGAAGTTAGCGACGCCACGGACCGCGCCTCTAGCGCTGCCGACATTGCTGACCAGCAGCAGCAATGCATCGATGCGCTGCAGAAGCTCGCCGAACGCCAGACTTGCATCCTCCATCGTGAGAGTATTGCTCGGTTGCAGACCCTGTCCACGCTTTTCAGTGCTGAAATGGAGCGTGGCAGCGTAGAAGAAGCCACTGGATACGGAGAGCGCATGCTGGAGTTCTATCGACGTGTGTACAACGCTAACCACCCCATGACGGGGCTGCATCTGTTCACGCTGGGCGATCTCTACGCTCAACTGGCGCAGACCGGAACTGGACCAGAGAATACCCAAGCCAAGTCGTCGCAGTACCTGGCGGAAGCACAAAAGATTCTTCGAGTCACTCATGGCGAAAACCACCGCTTCGTGAAGATGCTGGCAGATAGGCTCGGCATGATACCTCCCGCATTGGCGGGTGTTATCGAGGAGCTTTGATTTAAAGTCATTGCTTCGAAAGTCAACGTGAACAGCGTCGCCTTTCAAGTACCAGCTCATAACGCGGATGCGTTAGGAACTTTCGGCTGTGGTGGGCGTGGGTCGATGATGCGGAGTCGGCCTTCTTGAGGGGGATAAGCAACATGAGGATTCTGCCTGACGAAATTCTCAACCAGGTCTCGTACAACAGGCCCAGAACGTAGTTGCCGCGCAACAGCGAAGAAATGCCATCCGTCCAAGCTGCTGAGTAAAGGCATAGCGACCGTGACTAAGCGATCCACGCCTTCTTCTTCAAAGTGTTGGCTTGCAACATCCACTTCAACACCAGCTTCATAGTTCTCTTTGGACAGTCGAATCGAAGAAACAACAGGCTTGGAACTTCGAGTGACGTCGTAGACGACCCGAAGACCGGAGAAGTGCGGATGTGACGAACTCATGGCAGGATAACGACGCAGCCAGTAGGTAAGAGCATCCTTCAGTTGGGTCATGGGTAGCTCTACGACCACGGTAGGCTTCACGAGAGGCAGATATTTCTCGAGCCACTTGCGAGTGATAATGAGCCCAGGGTCGTTTAGCTCGTCCCCTTTGATATACCCTGCATTTACAAGCCCAACGTCTGCACCCAGTTCTTCACGAAGTGCGTCCGCCACAAGGTTAGCCATGTTGCTTTCTTGGGTACGGCACGTGACACGTCGTCCGTCTAGTGCCGTGAGCGCTGTGCCTAAAGGTTCAAGCTTTCCTTGTGCCAGTTCCTCCTGCTCAACGTGGTGAATGTACTTCTTCAGGATCGCTAGACATCCTGGATCTGCTTTATATCCTTTGTTCAGTAACATTTGCCATTGAAAACCCACTTTCACATCCACCGGTTTGCCTTTAACCGGTTGAGATCGTGTGGTCAAAGCCATCTCCACAGCGCCCAGCCACAGTGCATCCATGCCCGACTTGTGAATAAGCGTGTCAATGCCGGCAGCACACGTGATCGGGAAGTGATCATGCCCGCCCAGAATGAGATTAATCCCTGGTACCTGCATGGCAAGTCGTACATCCTCCGCCACCTTGAAATGCGTGAGCGCCACAATAACATTCGCTCCCCGAGCCTTGAGTTCCTCCACACAGCGACGCGCATGCGGCCGTTCGTCCTCGAAGACAACACTAGGACCAGCGAGCGGATCCTTTCCCGTGACGGTAGTCACCACTCCAAACATTCCAAGCCGCAGTCCATTGCTCAGCGGGATCACGCGGGTATCAACGAGTCCAGGATACAGCTCCCCAGTGGAAGCCGACCGAGCGTTCGACCCGAAGCACGTGAAATTGGCGCCAGCGAGCAAATCACGCATGTGCTCAGCTCCGAAGTCGAACTCATGGTTACCCAGCACCACGCACTCGATGCCAATTTGGTTCAGCATTTCCACCATGAAAGCGCTGCAAGATCACGAAAATCATGGGGTTAACCTCTCTTTTATGAAGTTGTTATAAAGTCGATGACGCACCCTTTGTCCTTGCGGTCCAGCTCCGAGCGCCACAAAAAGTCTCCGTTCAGCGTGACAATTACGTGTGTATCACGAGGAATCCTCTGCTTGGTGGCCTTGAGCATCGTCGCGAATTCCGCCAGGCCACCGACCCCGTTGACATCTGGCTCCAGCTCATAGACATCGTTTACAGTGAGGAACACAACCTTCGTCACGGTATTCCGAGCGTCCAGGCAAGACTCCAACGCTGCATCATCAGCTGGAAACTGCGCGGTATCGGCCCAGCTCGCTCGTTCCTCCACAGTCGCCTCGTCCTGTTCCATTTTCGCAAAGGTAAAAAAAGAAGCTTCGTTTCACAAATGATTTTGTACACGCTACGACATTTCAGGGCTTGTATGCAGGCTGATACTTTTGAGTAATACACTACGCGTCTAGCGTCATTTTCTTCACAACGAAGATGAACGTGGTGGCGGAAATTCAGCGCCTGAACGAGCGCGAGCTGGAGCTCAACGTGCCGCTGTCGGCGTCGTGGCACCAGAAGTACCGTGAGTCTGCGTGGGTTTACATCGGTGGGCTTCCCTTTGTGCTGTCGGAGGGCGACGTGCTGTGCGTGCTGAGCCAGTTCGGCGAGATCGAGGACATCCACTTGGTGCGGGACGTCAAGACGGGCAAGGCCAAGGGCTTCGCCTTCGTCAAGTTCGAGGACCAGCGCAGTACCGTACTGGCTGTGGATAACCTCAACGGCTTCAAACTGCTGGACCGTGTGCTGCGTGTGGACCACGTGCTCAAGTACAAGCTTCCCAAAGAGCTTCAGGAGGACAGCGACTCAGAGGAGGAGGAGGGGCCCAGGAAGCAGAGAGGCTTACCCGGCCACGCATACGAGGGCAAGGAGCTGGCTTCAGACTTTGACCTGAACAAGGGCGTGGACGTGTTCGCCGCGCCCGAGGAGACGCACAAAGACAAGAAGAAGCGGAAGAGGGGGGAGAAGAAGGCCAAGAAGGCCGCCAAGAAGATGAAGAAGTTGGAAAAGAAGCAGCAAAAGATCTTCGAGGAGGTGCAGAGAAGGAGACAGGAACAGAAACGGAGGGAGAGCGAAGCCAAAGGAGGAAGCAGAACCACTGGAAGCTAAGGTTGGTGCTGCTTCGGTATGACTGCATCGGAAAGCTGACGCGAAGTACTCGAGACAACCACCAAGTGTCTACCAGCGCGACTTTGGTAGCGCTCTCTACTAGTTTGGTGGTTCTTCCGACCTCGAGCTCAACGCTTGCGGCTCAACATCAGACTTACTTTGAGCCTCTTCGCCTTCTCGTGCTTGAAACTCGTACACCTGCAGCACGTTTCGCACCTGCGAGCTTGCTGCTGTTGTCGAAGCTCCCGTTCCATTGACAACGCTGTCATCGTCGTCCCGCATGTCCGCCGGGAGGTCGTAGTGCCGCTGGCCGCTGGAAACTGCTACCATGGCTCTGGTCGGGTCGGGGAAGAACGACACGCCATTCGCACAATCCGGGAGCTGGATGCTCTCGTCCAGCAGCTCGCCCGTCAGCACGTCGTACAGCATCACGCGGCCTGTTTGGCTGCCCGTGGCTAAATACCTGCCACCACAATGTAAGTCGAACTCGATGCGCTGGTTCGTGTCGGCCACGCGGTTGAAAGTGTGGAGGATCTCGTTTGTCGCGCGGATATCCCAGCAATGGATCCTTGCATCTCGTCGCGCAGCAGTGAACAGAAATCTCCCACAGGGTGAGAACTTGACTTGAGAGATGCCGCGGCCGTCATGATCTCGAAGCGTCAGCAGCTCTTCCCCTTCGTCTTCCGTGTACACACAAGTGGTTCCCGCATAGGATCCAGCCGCGTAGATCTTGGAGTGATCCGGATTGAAGTGCAGCGTACTAATGAGTCCTCGCTGCCCCTTTCGAGAGCGCCGGGTCTTGCTCAGCGGCCTGGCCCGGAAGTCTCTGCTGGGCTGCGAGAGGTCGAAGAACCGGATGATCCGGTCGAAGCCGGCGAAGAGCTTGGTGCCTGTCGAGTTGAAGGCCAGGCTCTGTGCACTGGCCAGCTCGTCCAGGTGGTCGAACGCCCGGTAGGATGCCCGCAGCTCGCCCGTATAGGCGTCCCACAAGTGCACGGGCTGGTCTCGGCTCGTGCTCACGAAAATGCACGAGTTGGGGTCGGCCGACGTCATGAAGGGGTACCATTGGTAGTCGTAGACGGTGCCGCCTTCTTTAGCCTGCAGCAAGCTGACGTTGTCATTTGTGTTGCAATCACTGGTGATGCTGTGCTCGAACAGCCGCAAAACGTGGTCGTCGCTGTTGGTTAGCAGGCAGAGACCATCGGGCGACACCTTGACGCCTTTAGTGAAGTTGTTGCTGGTAGATGGAGAGCTGAACTCCCTGGACGCGGTGAACTGGAGGCGTGGACGCATGGCATCCATTTTTGCAGATAACAACTATGTGGTACACATATTTCACATATTTGACCCTGCAAGTAATTTTAGCTGAAAGATCGTTATACAGTTTTGGACGGACGTTCGAGGTGCTACATGTACAGTCCGCACCAAAAGTATTTACGCAACCTCCGAATGTCAACTCAACTGGTTCCACTGCGTTTTCCAAGCGAGTAGTTGCAGATTTAGGTAGCATTCGGTAAAAAAATGTGATTCCCGGTCTTAGTTTCGCAAAAGGCGTTACAGTAATCTGCGTGAGTACCGAACGCCTGATATATATGATCATTGATGGTCTATCGAGTGACGCTGGACGGGGCCTCAACGGAGCAAAGGGCAGCCAGTACTGATATAAATTAGTTGAGCAAGAAATTATCGCTCACGGGGTTTAGTTAGCAAAGGGAGCCTACAACACCAAACCCATCACTTCCCCATGTCCTCCACTCCGTCAACGCGCCACCATCCCTGCCTCACCTAGGCAGAAAGATGCCCTGCTGTGGTGCGAGGACGCTTGGGCGTGGGGCCATACAGCATTGTTGGCACCACTCAGGAAGATCGCCTAAAGCGCGCCATTATTCAAATGCTCAAACACTGGATTTATATAGGCCCATCTCCACCTTAGCTCAGTACCTTTGCCCATCCCCCTCTCGTCGCGTCGTGGATTCAATGTCATGCTTTGTAGTAGGATATTAGTTGATGACCCGTTCGGTATTCACGCAGATTACTGTAATGACACGGAGAGCGACAATCAAGTAGAAAATTAGATGGGTGAAAAAGTATTTACGCACTACTTCTCAGCTCGCTTGAGACGCACTAGTATGGAATAGGACCGCCCTTACCGCGTGATAGGAGACGTAGACGCTTCGGCATGCTCTTGACGAGCTTTCTGATGTATTTCTTGTCGATCTTGGACCACTCGAGCCGAATTGGCTTGGTCAAATCCGCGGTAGAGTCAAATTGACGCCCTTCAGCGTACACACGACGCGCCAGAACGCCCCACACGTTCCCAATGATAATCAAATCAGGGCTCTTGGCCGGCCACGACAGTGTGTCGATGTTGCGGTCTTGTAGGAATCCTCGGGTCAGTTTGGCAGCATGGATTGAGGCGTTATCTTGCTGAAAAATCAGCATCCGGCTGGAGTGGTTTTCGAGGAACGGAAGAAGCGCCGCACGAAGCGTGTTGGTGTAGGCTATATCATTCTGTCTCCCCTTCAAGACGACGAACTTTGTGTTGGCGTACCAGTTGACACCCGCCCAGATCATTACACTGCCGCCGCCACTCACACGGCGCGAGCAAAATTGGGGCTCGTGTCGGAGGTCACGCCAGTAGTGGCGAAAGCCGTCTGGCCCGTCCAAATTGAATTTCTTCTCATCCGTAAACACGATGCGTCGCCAGCAGCGTCGGCGGTCGCTCCACTTGTCTGCAAATGCAACCCAGGCCTTCTTGTGGTGAGGTTTGAGAGCTGGGGCAGGTTTTCGCTTAGCAAATCGTGGCTGTTGAGGAGTAGTCTTGGAGGGCTTGCTGGGCGAAGCGGCGGCGATCTGCTTGGCTGAGCAGTTTTTCGTCCGTTCCCATCTCTCACCCATTAATCTGGGTGGAACGGTGCCTGACATTGCCTTGCGACACGAATGCTCCGTGCTGACACGTTTGAACAGTGTCAATATCGGTCAAAAGCCGATTGAATGACTTTGGTGTGGCTGCCTGTTGGAAGAGACTGTTGACCATTGTCGGATGGACGTCCTAATGGTCCGGCAGTGTGCCTTCCTGGGAGCGTGACAGGTTTCATTAACCCCCCAAAGACCAAGGTTGTATAAAACAACATGGATTCATGTTGTACGTACAACATGTTTGAATAGGGATTGGCTCTAAAAATGGCCAAAACATAGTGAAACCAAGCGTAAGCAAATCCTTCATAAAAGGTTCGTTGCACAGGGGTAGGTTTGAAATTGAAAGAGAAGGACCACGCGTGGATAAGTGGCGTGCGTCTCTCATTCCAGATTTTCCCGCCCGAGCATGGTTGGAAGGCGCGAGTCGCGCTCGGAGCACGCGGCGTTCGTCGCGAGCCTGGAGGGGCTGAAGCAGGCCCACCGCCTCCTGCTGATGTCGGACCACGCCGCGTACTTGGCTGGGGAGAGGAGCAGCGACGCTGACGTGTCGTCCGTTGTGTCTGCTCCTGCTGCTTCCTCCCCTCCGCCCACTGCAGCTTCCGCTGCGACCACGGCCACGCCCTCGACACCTGGGCCCGCGCCCACGCCCACGACTACGACGCCTGCGCCCACGACCAATGTGGCAGCGGTCTCGGCGCCTACGCCCACGGGGCCCGCAGCGCCCCCGGCGGCCGCTCGATCTACTCGGCCGATGTTACCGCCCATTGGTAAGCTAGCCGCGTACACTCGCATGAAAAGGCTGGCCAAGGAGCGTGCGGCGCTACGCGGCAAGGACAGCTCGTCGGACGAGGACTGGCAGCCGGACCAAGACTCCGAAGGCTCGGATGGGGTGGCAGAGCCCACTTCCAAGTCCACCGCGACGTCCAGGCCCGCTTTGAAGGCCAAGTCCAAGGCCAAAGCCAAGCCAAAGGCGAAGGCGAAGGGCAAGTCGGCGGCCAAGGTCAAGACGACGGCG
>KV733925.1:9100-35999 GCA_000500225.2 Phytophthora pinifolia
TATTTCAACGTGTATTTCAAAGTGGATGTGTTTTTTATGTTTTAGGTATAAATTTTACAAAATACGGTTTGTTTTGAATCTAGCTAACCGAAACGGAAAATGAAGTCGATTTGACCATCATTCTTTGGATACGTCATCCGCCCAATCAACCAATCAGCGTCGACCTCTCGCGAGCCACTTTTGCAACGGCTAACTGCAATTTCAGTTTCAAATTTGCTTTTGTCAGCATGACGCAGAGCTCCCCGAAGGAAGCCACGCCCCTGCTGGGCAACGTGAGCGAGCAGCTGGATGCCAAGGAGAAGCAGAAGGCTTACTCTCGCTGGAGAGATGACGACGTGGACGGCGACAGCGACAGCGGCAGCCAGAGCGACCCGCTGTCACCTAAGCGGCGGCGCAAGTCGGCGCAGCGCCAAATGCTGTGCATGCAGTTCAGTCTCTTGCTGTTGCTGGCCTGGGACCTGGCCAGTCTGCTGGCTGTGTGCAGCTTCAGCATGGGCGGCACGGCCTTCACGCGACTGGGCTGGCTGCTGGACGTGCAGCAGCCCCAGTGGCGCTTCTGGGGGCTGCCCGTCTGGGCCACAGTGATCAAGAGCGCGCTCTTCCTGATGGCCACGCGCTGGCCCGATGCTCGCGTGGCCACGTGGACCGTCAATCTCTTCTGTCTCGCGTTCCTTGGCGTCTTGGCGGTCGACGCCTTCAAGCTGGACGCCATTTCCCGTCTTGACGAGGAGAAGCAAGCCCTGGTAGACGCCAACGTCGCCAACTCGTTGCCGCTCATCTTCACGGTGCTGGAGGTGGTCAACCTTGCCTACTTGCTGGACTCGATCCGCACGCCGCCACCGGCCGAGAGCGAAGCTCTGCCGCAGGTGGCGGCGGACGAGCCCGCCGAGCCCGCCAAGCCGCGCGGCATCTCGTTCGTCAAGCTCGTGTATATCCTCAAGCCCTACTTCTGGCCGCATGGGTTTACGAACAAGATGCGCGCTGGCAGCACGTATTTCGTGCTCATTTTGAGCAAGCTGGCGAACCTGGCGGCGCCGCTGTTCATGGCGTCGGCGACGAACGCGCTGGTGGCGAAGGATGTTGGCGGCGCGATCCGCGACATTGCCATCTTCAGCGCCCTGACGCTCGTGTCCAAGCTGTTCAAGGAGCTGCAGTCGCTCATCTACCTCAAGGTGAAGCAGACGGCGTACATTGAGCTGGCGACGCTGACGTACGAGCATGTGATGTCGCTGTCGTACGACTGGCACGTGCAGAAGAAACTCGGCGACGTTCTGCGCTCAATGGACCGTGGAGTCGAGTCCGCCAACAGCGTCGTGTCGTACGTCTTCTTGTACCTGATCCCGACGCTGGCCGAGTCGGTGGTGGTGATCGTGATCTTCGCCATGCACTTCGAGCTCGCGGGACTGAGCTTTGTGGCGTTTGCGAGCCTCGTAGTGTACGCCTACTTGACCATTAAGATCACGCTCTGGCGCAAGAAGTTCCGCGAGGCCTCGATGCGCCACGACAACGAGTACCACGACAAGGCGACCGATGCGCTGCTGAACTACGAGACCATCAAGTACTTTGGCAACGAGCGCCACGAGGTGGAGGAATATTCCAAGGTGATCGAAAAGTACCAGCGCTACTCGGTGTCCGTGCAAGCCTCGCTCAGCGTGCTCAATGGTTCGCAGGCTGTCATCATCCAGCTCACCGTCCTTGCGGCACTGGCGATGGCTGCCCCGCACGTGGTCGATGAGAACAGTGGACGCAGGATTGACATTGGTGCTTTCATCGCCATCTCCGTATACCTCACGAACCTCTTCACGCCGCTGTTTTTCCTTGGCGGCATCTACAACATGGTGATCAACTCCGTAGTTGATATGAAGAAGCTGAGCGAGCTGCTCTCGGTGGAACCGGACATTGTGGACACCCCTGACGCCGTGGAGCTTGGTGTGTGTCAATACGACACGGAGAACGGGATTGACGTGGTCTTTCGCCACGTGTCCTTCCATTACCCGTCGCAGCCCGCTACTACAGGTGTCAAGGACTTGAACTTCACCATTCCGCGCGGTACGACAACGGCACTCGTGGGTGAGACTGGTGCCGGCAAGACCACCATTTCCCGCTTGCTTTTCCGTTTCTATGAATGCAACGCCGGCAAGATTCTGGTCAATCACCACAACATCGCGACGGTGACGCAGGAGTCACTGCGCCAAGCGATCGGCATTGTTCCTCAGGATACGGTGCTTTTCAACGACACCATTCTTCGCAACGTCAAGTACGGCAACTTAAATGCTACCTTCGACCAGGTTGTCCAAGCGGCCAAGGCTGCGCGCATCTACGACTTCATCATGAAGCTTCCGGACCAGTGGAACACGAAGGTTGGCGAGCGCGGACTCAAGCTCTCGGGGGGTGAGAAGCAGCGTGTTGCCATTGCACGCACACTGCTGAAGGACCCGCCTTTCGTCATTCTGGACGAGGCTACTTCAGCTCTTGACACGGTGACGGAACAGGAGATCCAGGCAGCTCTCAACCGACTCAAGGCTAACCGCACGATGCTCGTCATCGCGCATCGTTTGTCCACGGTACGCTGTTCGCATCATATCCATTGATTGAAAAGGCGAGACCCGTGCTAACTTCGCTTGCCTACAGATTCGCAACGCGCACCAGATCATCGTCATGCAACAAGGTGCCATTGCCGAGCAAGGTACACACGACGAGTTGCTGGCACAGCCTGGGAGCCTCTACGCCGGTATGTGGGATGCCCAACGCAAGCACGAGGGCGAAGGATTGCCTCACGAAGAAGCTCAAGTGGCTGACGTCGAGTAGATGAAGGAAGATAAGGTGCAGGATCTAACTGAAAGAAAGTATATTTTACATGCAAACTTAGGTATCGTCTTGCCTTATTTCGGAGAAAGGTTCCGCTGCTGAGGTTCAGGCGAGTTCGAGTGCGATGGCGTCGGGTGCGTAAGGTTCGCGAAGCTGTGTGTTCGTTGCAGCGTCAGCGGCAATCGGAATATCGGATATTGCAGCGGCATGAACGGGTGCTGAGGCTGCCACGCTGTGCTGAGCTCCATCGAGTTTGTCCTCGTCAGTGAGGACATGGGACTCGCGTGGTGCGGCGTGCCATCCTTGCTGTAGCTGTTCATCTTCGTCAGCAGCGAGCGCTCCTGTTGTTGCAGCATGGCTTGAACGAACAACACCTTGGAATCTGGCAATGCCACCTCGTGCTTCTGCAAGAACATGCCTCGAGGAACACCTGGCGTTCGGCGGCGGCTTGCGGTGACGGCATTCGATCCGTTTGCAGTGCTTGTGCTGTGGCCAGCACCACTTGCTGCACGGAATTCGTCCTCCATGTAGTAGATCGTGACGATTTGCTCGTGAGGCGTCCTGGAGCAATCCACCATCACAACTTCTTCGGCCAACAGTTCCCACTGTACTTCATACTTGGTCGTTTGTGCCGATGCCAAACCCTTCACGTTCAAGAACAGAATGCGCTTGCGTGTGACCAGAAAGCATTGGTGAGTTCCCTTCAGATCCACATGCCCCAGATATCCATCAGCGCGATAGCGACCACCGCGGATTTTACTCACAATCTCCTCGCCCAAAGACTCCACGTACGAATAGACCTTCAGTCTCTTCGTGCGCAGATCAATGTGACGCGGCGGTCGCACACGTACCAACAAAGCCTTTGTGTTAGGGTCAACAGCATCTCGGAGCGTTGCGGCAGTGGTCGCTGTGGCCAAAGAGAAGCCCAACAGCGGCTTAAGCACGACGCCAAAGGCGCCAGCCACCAACCCAGGCAGTACGCCACGCGCGCCGTTGACTTCGAATGAGTGAATCGGCGCCACCACAACGCCCGAGACACCCTGCACGAGACCTTGGAAGATGTGCCGCGTTGCCGGATAGCCGGTGTAGTCGTCCAGCTTAAGACACGCCTCGGACAGTCCAAGCGAAAAGGCCGTCAGGATGCGCGTATTGAAGTCCAAGAAGGTATAGACTGAGGCCCGCACGAGCGACAGCGAACCACGGCCCACACCGAAAGCGAACGCCTGAGGACTGCGCTGCGAAAGCCCGTGAGCCGGCTCGGAAATAAAGTCTTGGAACCCACTACGAAGGTTCTTCCACGCGATCATGGGGTTGCCCAGCACGTCAACACTTCCCAAGATGACATAGGCCTGACGAAGTGCCTCACTCTGGTAATGAGATGCCAGTCTTGTAGCCAACGCATCGGGCTGCACGAACGAGTTGTGGATGTGCAACGCCTTTAGCTGGAACGGAGCATTGGCAATCTTGGTCAGGCTCGTTCCGATGGCGTTCAATATCAGTCGCAGCGGGCCAACCGTTATGACTGATGACTCCCGCGATGACGACGGATCACTCAGCGCCGCCGCGTGGGACAGAGAAGACAAGTGACCATCCACAATCGCGCCCGCACTGTCACCGAACGAGAAGCTGACCGTCGCGCGAATGGGGTCGATATGGAACTCTTCGAAGTAGAGTTTCTTCTGCTCGTCCTTGGCAGCAATGGCACTGAGACTCCCATAGGTGGCAGCTGTGTAGCGCTGGATCTCCGCTGCCAGAGCAGTATGCTGGCTACGTCGTGGGCTTACGAGTTGTTGCTGGCTGCTGTTTCTTCGCGTAACGAGCTTTGTCGTAGGTGTTGTGGGGCCAGACGGAGTCAGCCCCGCCGACGTCGTGCCGTCTTTTTGAGCTGCTTCAAGCACCTGCACCGGAACTTCCAGACTGGCGTTGAAGTCCTTGAGCAGCAAATGGCTGTGGGCAGCTCGCGAGGCTTCATCTCTGTTACTGTCGCCGTTCACCAGCACAACTGCTCGCTTCTTGATCGTCGTACTGGCATTCCCACTGCTGCCATAGATTTTGGCGTGCACCAACAGTGGAAGGAGCTGATACAGCAGTGCACCATCCACTCGAATGTGCACCGGTAAAACGCTGGCACTGAAGTGCCTGATGAACTCGATACCGGCGTACTCATCGTGCTTGACGAGGCCCAACTGCAACACCGGAATGCTCACACTTTGGCCGTTCACTATCCGAGATCTGCCGTTCGGATTCGAGAAGCGCAGCAGCACAGGGTATGGAGTCACCTGCAATTGGTTGTCCACTTGAACATCATTCACCTCGAGGCAGCAAGCAATGATCCGCGGACGCGTCTCGCGCTCAAGCCGTGACAGTGACGCGGCACTTCCAGCTGTTGTAGCACTGCTGTTGTTTCGATCATCTTCGCTGGCAAGGATCTCCAAAGCGATTCCAGAGACGGAAATATACACCAGCTCCTTGGGCGCACTGTCAACGATGGAAATACCAACACCCTGAAGACGCAGTGCCGCATGCACAGTAGGCACAGTCACAAAGCGTTGAAGAAGCTGCAAAGCACTGCCCTCACTCACTTCCGCCTTCACAGTCTGGTCATTGGGGGCAGGAGTGTTGCTTGGAACGGTCTGCTCCCCGCGCAATCTGGTATCAGTAAAGCGCAGCACTCGTGTCGGTCCATCGGTCGAGATCTCAATGCCTAACGTGCCGCCTAGTGCATCGGGGTAGCGTTGGATTTTATCCAAATCAAAGCTGCCGATACGCAGAGGTCGACTGTTGTCTCCAGCAGCCGAAGGTAGCATGTCCACCACAAGCAAGCGCTCTTCCGTCGGCTCATCCCAAGCGTAGTCCAGACTATGATGAGGCAGCAAGATTTCGCTACGACGCACGCGGTGTTGGTGCGTACGAAGCGTTTCCAACGAGTAGTTCTCCACACGATACGGGGGTGCCGTCGTGCGTTCTTCCCGGAAATACACACACACGCAAGACGAGTCCAGCTTCAGCGTCACTCGCACGAGTTTGCTTTCACGCGTAGATTCGTGGCGCATCCGAACCGCGTACTCTCCGGATTCAACTAGCGGCACAGCCCCACTCCACGACCAACCATACTCTACAAAGCGGCACCGAATCGTGCGTGTCTTGGCGAATCGAAGTGTCCAGTGGAAATCGGCAAACGCTCCGGCGTCCAACTGGACGACAGGGTTCACCGGTGACATCACTCGGGAATTTGGCATCGATCCACTCGAATTCGCCATGTCAATCACAGATGGAGTCATCATCTTCGACGTTGAATGACACACCTCAATGGCACTGTCCATCGTGTTGATAAGCATGAACCGCGGCGTGAGCATGATTACCTTCGTCCGTGAGTACTGGCCCTTTGCAGGAATGATCGAGTACCCAATGCTGAACTTTCGATTCGCGGCGTAGTCGTCCGCTTCAATCTCGCCAATTGTGCCGGCTTGGTCAAGCACGAAGGGGGCCGACCACTTCCGCTGTCCACTCTCCTTTCTCGCGTCCAGTGCGGCCATCTCCCTTTCGTTGCTAACTCGCAGGCGAACACAACCACGGTCCATTCGATAATCGGAATGGCAAGCCTGCAGGACTTCCAGTTGCCCCATGTTCCGCGGGTCATACTCGATAGTCTTTGGAAGCAGATCCAATAGACCTTTCACCGGAGGTACACTCGGCAGAAGCCTCGGATGACGTCGCTTGCGCTCGCTTTCACGCTCATCAGGTGAAGCGCTCCGAGTGGATGCAGAGCTCCGTTCAATCAAGTCTCCCATCTCCTCCGTGAATTCTTGGTCTTCAACTGGAACAGGGTGAAGCAAATGAGGATTGCGATCTCGTCGAGCCGCCTTGGCTCTCTGGCTTTCTTTTAGTAAGAGCTCATCACGATCCAGGCGTTTTTGTCCAGCCAGCAACCTAATGACACAAAGTACACACGGGCGTTAGTGATCCAGTACCGAGCCAACTCGGAAAAGCGCATGAAAACGTACGTCGTTGTATGCTCACGCCCCATTCGCTCCTCCTCGTATTCGTACTCGAGCTTGAGGCCCGTGAGGTTAACGATCCAGTAAGGCACGTAAAGGAAGAGTTCGCGGCAATGGCCCTTGCTCATCCGAATCTCTGCAGTAATATAGAGATGCGCCTCGCTCACTAGGTCTTTCATCTTGATCCGTACCAAGTCCCCCAAGTCCTCTTCGAGTTCAAGCGGCTCGCTCCAATCAAACCCTTTCATTCGAACACTCAGCTCGAGGGGTGTCTCCTCGCTCGACAAATGCCAAATAAGCGAGTCGGCAACGTTGATGGTTCCCCGCTCACGCAGACGCTGTTCTCGCGTTTCCCATCCAGATGCAGCATTCATGCCTGCGTTCGTTAGCGTGACAGCTTCCACCGCAGGCGACCAGTCACTTGGAGTAGCCAAGCAGAAATCAAGGGGCCCTGCGGTCAAGTTATGCACGATCAGCGGCGGGTGGAATGACAGCGTGCGGTGGTACAATGCACTACTCGCACTGGAGAGGCAAACATTCATCATGAATGGACGAACCGGACGGTCGCTGTACAATCGTCGGAATTTGATAGTGCACTGGGCTTGACCGGACTCGTCCGTCTCCAAATGTGTCATATTCTCGTTGGCGGACGAGCTTCCACGGTCAAAGAGCGGAAGATGCACTCGCTCTTTGGCGTAGGCCTTCGGGAGCACGCCGGTGCTGCCATCTGTACTATCGGAACCATTAATCTCGGGTGGCCGCACCATCACGTAGCCTTCACCGGAGGATACAATATGCACCGGCACAGGGACAACAGAGGACGCCTTGACAATCTTCTTCCAGATCGGAATAACGTGACCAGGTGGAGCATTCCCTGCTCTCCATGATCGTGACGCTGAACGCCGTTGCGGAGGTACAAATTCGACTTCCAGGTCAGACGATGTCTGATTCTCAAGAAGCAGTGTCGAACGCACCACAAAGTACTTGCATCCACGCTCCACCAGTACGTCAATTACGCACTCACACTTCCTCATTCGAGTGGCCGTAATATCCGCCTCGAAGTCCACCAGAGCATACATGCGAGAATCGACTTGGTCAACTGGAATGGGGGCTTCGCTTTGCCATTTTCGAGGAATGTTGGAGAGACTGTCGCTCGGATATTCTTCTTCGACGGCAATAAAGAGCTGGCGACCACGGACGTAGGCGTTACGGCGCCCTCCTTTTCGACGCGTCTCGCTCCCGTCTCGTGTATCACTTCCAGGCTGCTCTTTGTTGAACCGAAGAGGTTCTTCTTGTCCAGGTGCGAGAGAGTGTTCATTGTGCGAAGACCCCCAGTAGCGTAGTGGCATTCCGGTGTAGTTCCGGATCCAATACGTTGAATACTCCGTCATCTCCCGTGAATCACCCCCAGCATTAACTACCCACCGCCAAGCTCTGTTGGCCGCCACCAAGTTTGCAATCAGTGCATCTGTTAGATTCAGCTGGAGGAAGACGTCTGATGTGAGGTCTAGTTTCCAAGGAGAGAGCGCTTGTTGCTCTCTTTCGGCGAAACCATGCTGGCGCGAATGATGCTGAGAAAGAGTCACCCTGACACTCCACGGTTCAATGAGAGGCTCCATCGTCACGAGACGCAGATTCTGATACATTGCTTCAACGCTGCAGCTTGCGGAAACTTCGACCATCGAGTTTGACTCGGAACGCAGAAGAACTTCAATTACTTTTGAATCAATCTCCACAACTGGCGAAACTTGATCCACGATATTGTTGATCACTCGGAATTGAACGCCACTCGCTACAAGAGACGCGCGAGTAAGAACATCATGGTGAGGAGCGAACGGCACCTCCTCGCTTGGTGGTTCGTTTTCCCCAGTGTCATCAGCGCCGAAGTAATGAGCGTACTCGGAATAATCCCCTGCCACGTCCGGCACTTCCGACCAATCGAGATCATCAGCTGCGGCTTTTAACCGAGCGATGAAAGTGTTTCGAACCTTTTTCTCGGCCCCAAGCATGCTACTTAAGCTCGCCGAGATCTTCAGCAACAACGGCAAATCTCGGTAGGCGATGTGGGAGATAACCTGGTTAATGCGCACAGTCGGTTCACTGAGAATCCAATCCTGCCACTCCGGTGGGACGTCGCGTAGGAACAGTTCCGGTAATTCCGCCGACGCTGCATCATTCCTATCCGTTGGAGAAGTGTTAATCCACGGTCGTGCTTTCGCGTCCTCGTCGCTATTCTCGACTGCGTTATCCCCGCTGCCGGCATCCCCGCTAATCGAATCGCTGCTCTTGTCACTTATATCATCACTGCTTTCCGGATCAATGGCTTCCTTGAATGCAGGTCGGAAACACTGGCGAAGCGCGAACTGTACGTCCACCTCAAAATTCTCGACAAGTGTCCCCGTGTGATGCGTAGGCTTTGGTTGCGGTTCAGGCGTGACACTTGGTGAGCTCACAAGCACCTCCACTTTGCTCAACCTAACCGATGCTGCCACAAGTTCACTTGAGTCGGGGTAAGCAGACGTTGCGGTGCCGTCAAGCACACTGTCAAATTTCGCGACAATTTGACTGGACAGCACGCATCCAGCCGCATCGGCCTTGCGGTCGGTGGCAACCACCCACATCTGCAAGTTCGAAAAGTGCGCGTCAACTTTCCACTGAGGAATCGTGAGTTTCTTCCTGTTGGCATCGGATTTGTCCGCTGACAGAGGAGCGTTGGTCTTAGATGCCACTGAAGTCCCGCTCCCAGTTTCTTCTGCAATTGCGCGAGATGTGAAGCTCCCAGGAGCGCGTCCCTCCTTCGCACTAGCCGAGCTCAGCATACGCTGCAGCGGAGACATAAATGCCGCTCGAACTGCATTGAGGTCGTCTTTCAACGACTCAGAGATGCTATCAGCTCGTGGGCGAAGAGGTGGAACAGTAAAACGCGTCTCCTGTCGCTCTCCTCGGTTATCGTCGGGAGCGATGCCCGCGTCAACATACGCCGAGCTCTCAACTCCAGGAGGGTTATTAGCCACCGCTTCGTTCCGCTGAATCTCCAGTTCACTTCTCTTCTTGCTAGCCGCTAAGAACACGTCAAGCACGAAGTGCTCCAATCGAAGCAGGGTCCTCGGCAAAAAAATAAATCGAGCAGAAGATACAGACAACTCCAGCGCGTTTATCGTCACAGCAGCTTCACCCTGTCTGCTTGTCAAGAGACCGCTAAGCTGTGACGATGACACATCCAATCTTGACGACTGCGAAACGGAAGGCTGACGCAATAGAGGAACCGTTACGTCCCGAGACAGGAAAGAGAAAGAAGAGCTGTCGGACGAAAGGGATGTTCGAGACTCCATACGCTCCAAGAGGGCCCCAGGAACTGGACCAAAAAGGTGAGTCAGGAACTCCTACAAAAGAGGACACGGTTAGCATTAGAGAGAGAATGATGCCGCCGCATGCAAGAACACGTACCGTGGAATCTGCAATTTTATCACGAATGACAGCTTCATGCAAGGAGAACTCGCATTGAAGACGAGCTCCACTGTCTGCGAGCGGAGCTTCGCTTAAGCCCAGTGCAACATTTGCTTCCAACGCAACCAAGGCAATTTCGCCAATGACACAGCAAGGAATCTCATTCGGGAAACTCCCTCGTCGCCCCATGAAATGCTGAGGATACGACCGACCCTGAGCTGCTGATGAAGCACCACCGCTGCTCTCGCGTGACGAAATCTCATCAGGGATGTCAATGACGCTTCTCATCCATGTCTCAAACTGATGAGGGGCCTCTGAGTATGAGATTAGAGCTATCTTGAACTCCTCGAGCATGAAATGAAGCGTTAGCTGGCCCCATTTGGTCGTCTCCTCGTCTGGACCGGGCACTGCAAATCCGTCTTCTCCCTTGAGGCCACCAGGGACACTGGCAGAATCCAGCATGGATGCCCCCTCGTAGCTTTCAATTTGGTGAAGCACCCCCTGCACTGTATCAAAGATCGGGATGATCGCCTCATACAAAACTTCCAGCGCGAGACACACGTTTGTTTCGCTGACATTGACACATACGGGATAAATGTCGACGTCCACAGCAATTTCAGGGTCATCAATTTCCCGGCCTTCTTCGCTGTGCTCCTCGGTCATAGCCGGCATTGGAACACTGCATCGCACTTGAAAGCCGGATCGATCAAGGATGGCTGTTTGGTCTGCCAGAGATGTAATCTGCAAGTTTTCAACAGCTACAGTGGTTTGATATAACGCGCAGTCTGGTACCTCAAGCAACTCCGCGTGTGCCTCTCGGCGCACTGAAGCCGAGATCGTTCCAAAGTCGAGCACGATGCCTCTGTGGGGCTGAGACTGGAGCGACACTCGTATGTCTTTCAGTGGCGTGGAGGGTAGAACCACGCAGGGGTGGGAGAACTTGATATCCAAATCGAAGTTGTCGAAAATGCGAGCGAGGACCACTGTCGGGTCTTCTCCCATTTCGGAGCCGTTTGCGTTGCTCGTTGCTTTTTCACGCGAATCGCCCTTTTCAGCGTGCCAACTCGGGGGCGTAGGAGGGCTTGACTCGTTGACATTGAATTGTCTCGCATCTCTAGTCGACGTTTCAACAGCATCGAAAAACGGCGTCAAAAATTCGGGCGGTTGGTCGACACGCAGACTCGGAGAAAATCTCGGAGCTAAGTGGAAGTCTGCTCCAAAAGAGCCCGCACGTTTCCGCTCCACGTCCATGTCAGGTTCACTCAAAGCAGGTCGCTTGGCTGAGAAGTGAGCTCTCAGCGGCCCATCCACAATGTAGTTCGCGACGCTTTCCACAAACTCGGGTTGTGCAAGTAGTCGCACTGGCTGCACAGATAAGCTGAGCCTCGACTTCTTGCTTTGTACTTGTGCGTCCTCTCCATCTTCAGCAGCAGCACGTAATTTTGACCCAAACTCAGTTGAGATTACACATTCGACGCTGAAAACCTGTTGCGCATCTTCAGTCGCGAAAGCAGCCGTGGTGTCCAGCCCAAAAATCTCGATGAAGTCCGAGCAAACTTCAAGCCCACGCATCGGAGCACCACTAATGCCCAATCCATCTTCTTGGCGCTTTCTTGACGTAAGGTCAAACACTTTCACATCGTCGATCATACCAGATACGTTAATCTGACCTGCTTTCCCCGTGCCAACCCGCACTAGGGAGTCCAAAATGGCAACCGACGCTACCGATTCACCACGATCTGAGAAGCAGATGGAGACAGAGTGCAGTCGGGCGCTGAGCTTCAGCGAAACCGAAGGGGGTTCGTTCCCGCCCTCTATCGCTTGGTTCTTGTCTGGAGTCTGCTCGAGCAAAGCATTCCTCGCTCGCTCCAGATCCGCGCGAACAGACTCCGTCAGGTTTACTGGCATTGAATACTCTTGCTTAATAGTGGGCGTGAGCTCAAATGGAGGAGGGAGGCCGTCATCCGTATCGGGTATCACGATGTCGCCGCCTCTCATACCGCCACGTGATGAAACAGGAACCAGCGCAAGTTGTGACGACGAATCTTCGAACAATTCCAGCAACGAGCAGACGTAGGACTGGTCGAAGTTGAACTGTACCGACCCGAGCTGCAGATCCACGTCCCGCAATATCTCGTTGCCACTTTTCTGATCCTTCAATGAGCTGAATCCCAGCTCCAATAATGATTCTGGGGCTATGGACCGCAAGCCATCACTGTTTTTCGCGCCACCAACTTGAAACGAGATGACTCGTTCTCGTTGCCTGGTTGGTCGCCTTCGTTGCGCAGCATACCCAGGGAATTTTCCTCCACGACGCACCGGAGCTTTAATCGAAAAGGGGGCAGCGATGGTCGGACACGAAAACAACAAGTATTGCGTCGACCGTCCACTGGCATCAAGAAAATCTTCAACTTCCAGCGACATCAGACTCACGTTCACTTGAGTTGACAGGGTTTTTTGTCCTACTCGAACGCGAAACCCTTGAAGCTTCACCAAAATCGTGCCATTGTCTGCAGGGTCCTCATCGAAATCACTTGTATCGTAGCGGTACGAAGCATATGAAGATACCGCAGACGACCGAGGCTTCTTCAGCTGCACCGATATCAAAGGGACTGTAAAAGAGCAAACAATTAATCTCCGATCCAGAAGTTTTGAAGTTCCGCCAGGGGTAAACAGTCGGGGCCTCTTTCGAGCCCTCCTCTCCGACCGTGGTGGTATGCTGACACTGATATTGTCTGCAGCATCATAATCAGCCAGATCAGATATGGACAAGCTACGCTCCAACTCGTCAGCTACGTCTCCGCTCAGTGCCGATGCGCTCATATCCAGGTTTCCACTAGTGATACTGAACCAGGTATCGTCACTTTCCACACCTGAGTTTTCATCCGAGTCTCCTCCATCATCCAGCGGTTGTGCACCTGTCGTCGACGCCGGAGCGCTACCGCTATCGTTTAGCATGAACTTCTTTAGTGCTGAGGTACTGAGAAAGCTCCCTCTTCTCATTGCCTCATACCGATCGTCCAGATTCGGCACACCCATAGCAGCATTTCCATACGCAGCTTCTGGCGAATAAAATCCGCCATCCGAATATTTACGGGCCTTTTTCGGTGCCTCCGCGTTAGCCACGCTGAAACGACCAGCCAATGCCATCAGTTGGAAATACTTCTCAAGCGACAGGTTGAACGTCAATGCTGGAAGGTCGGCGTGAACGTAGAATCGTGTCAACGTGGCGTCGAGCGGCAAAATTGACATACGCACGGTGACGTTAATGTTGAAGCGCTCGATCAGCTCGTACTCTTGCTCCTCCTCATAGATGTCTGTAAGGTATGGCGGGAGGGACACAGATGGATAGTTCATGCCATCGTTCCCAGTACCATCATCCTGAACTCGACTCGTCTTTCCGTAAGGAATCAGTAACACATGAATGTTCGCGATGGAGAGACTAAACTTGTCGTAGAATTCTTCTTTCCAGCGAATTGCACCTTCTCCTCTTTCCGCTTCATCATAAAGCTGCTGAACAAAGGAAGTATTTGGATTCACGTTCCCCCGAAAATGAGACGGGCTGAGCACCGCAAGCGACCCCGCTGCCGATCTGTTGGAAGATGGACCACTCATCGAGCTCAAGCTCATCTTATCACTGTCCATTTGACTGAGACGGTCTGTTCGGAAGTTGATTCGTCCAAGATCGACTACAAGACGAGCGCAATTGAAATCTGTGTCGCTCTCAGGGATAACGATAACTGGTGCTTGGATGCGTAGGTCCACAGCCAGGGCAATGCGGTTCTCCATCACGTAACCCAGCTTGGCTTCCGTTCTTGCCTTCAAATTGACAATATCGTTAAACGAGGCGACCTCAAGCTCCTCCCACAGTCCCAAGCTCGCAGGAGTATCCATAAACTGCGCCAAACGACCCCAGCATCGCGCTGTTGGGGACAGCACGATTTCTAGTGGCTCCATGTGAACAAACAACGAAGCATCCGCGCTGGAATTCGCGGGATTTATCTCATAGCTCATCAGGAACACGACACCGGAGAGCTTGCTCACATTGACGTCGTCTGAATCGGGGCCCGCAGGCCGAATGGTCTGTTTCCGACTCAAAAGTCGCGAAAAAGCCGAGCTTTCGGCGCTTTCATCAAACGCCTCAATTGACTGTAACGATACATCCACGACCACTGTCTCATCCCTCGCCACTGCAGCCACTTGGAGCTGAGAAAACGTGCCAAGAAGGAATTCGGTTGGAGCGTATTTCCGCCCGTAACGCGGGTCATCTCGAAGCAGTGTCTTGTTAGTTTCGGGGTCACTCGATAGAGTGAGCGAGCCCCGTTGAAGTGTCACCGTAACACGATAGAGTTCGCTGAGCTCCATTTGGGACTCCGAGTCAGACACATCATCTTGTCCACCAACGTCCCGTTGCTTATGCATCCGCTTTTTCGACCGTCGTGAGGGTTCTTCTAAGATCTTGAATAGCTCTCGAAGCTCCACTTCTGGGATAACCCGATGTGGTGTCTGTCCAGGCTCCCCATCCAAAGCTGGCGTTGCCAGTTTCGACGTCCAGCCAAACATCCACGCACCCCATGAACGGTACCGCACCTCAGCTGGTACACTGGACTCGGTGACTTCTGTGTCCACCGATTCACTGTCTGAAAAGGCAGACGATTTGTGACTTGGAGGCGTTGGTAGCCGACGCCGCACACGAGGTGCTCGGAAAGCCTGAAACTTGCGAACATTGAGGTCGCCTAAGTAGCGGAAGAACAGGACATCCTCGACACTTCGGCGCCGCTCGATCTCTTCTAGCCCGAAATCAATCTCAAGAGGCGAAAGCCTAGGCATATTTGTGTAGTCTAGCGGAGACGAACCAATTCGTCCTTGGTCATCATCTTCCTCGATTGTAGCTCCAATATCTTCCGTTTCGTCATTGTCTTCACTGTCAGAGATAACATAATCAACATCTGCAAGCTCCAGAAGCTGTCGAGACTTCTGCTGCCATAAATTCACATAACGCTTGCGATCCTCTCGACGATCCTTCATGAACCCCCACGTCCACTGCTGCTTCTTTACTCTCAGATCCCCCATCACAGAAGTAATCGCGTATTTCCACCATTCCTCCGGATCATCAAATACCGCTACCTGCGGTCTGACCTTACGATACCGTTGATACTTCGCATAATGATCCGGGATCTGCAGTGCCGATGCAAGGTACAGCATGTCACAATACTGGGACTCCTCTAACCGGAAGGCCACCTCCGACACGTTAACATCAATCTCAAACTTGGGCAAATTCGCATCGAAAACGTCGCGGTTCACAATCAGCCTGGCACTGGCATCAATCGGCTTGAGCAAGAAATGGTGTTGCTGCTGAGACGGGTAGAGCTGCATGTGATGGAAATGCCGATCATCAAACCGTTTCGGGATTGCCCGGCTGAACGCACTCGAGAATTCCTCCGCCGAGCACGTCTCAAAGTCGGTCTGGCAGTCGCGCTGCAGCTCGCAGTCCGGGTTGCAGTACACGCTCAAGTGGTTGAGCTCCACGATCTTGAAAATCCGTGGTTCGTTGCTCTTGGAGGTGTCAACGTACGACGGCTGCCAATTCGAGTTGGTTGACTGCACGTGCACCGACTCAATGGTCAGTCCCATCGCGAACGGATGATCCCCGTTGCTATGGTCTTCAATACGAACGTGGATCCGCCTGATGTGCAGCTACAGCAACATCAACAGCAAAATAAATAGCAACTCAGCTTTAACTATCACAATATGTGACCAATCCAAGGTCCCCCTTACCTCCAAGTTGTCGATGATCTTGTTGACGAGTCTGGCCGCGAAGCCATCCTCTCCGCTGGCCGGTTCGCTCCCGTCGGCTGTCTGCTCCTGGTTCTTGGCCTGGGCGTAGAGCTCCTCCAGCAGCTTCTTCTTGAGCGTGAACTCGTCCATCTGGCGCACGACGGCGTCGATGTCGTCCTCCGTGCGCAGCAGCAGGTACACGTCGTCCACCGTGGCCACCACCGAGTCGGACTGCAGCCGGTTCCACGGGATCTTGAGCTCGATGGAGCCCACGAGGCCGCGCACGAGCCGCACGGCCGGGAGCTCCGCCACCACCTCGGGCTTGACCTCCAGCTCCGTGAGCACCACATAGCCCGACCAGACCGCCACGTTGATCTTATCGCTGCTGAAGCACCGCGGCTCGATGTAGCTGCCTAGCGCGCTGGTCAACAGCCCCGTCACCAGCGTCTCGAACATGGCAGAGTGTTAGTGGCTGACTAGACAAGTGTGGCATACTAGTGTGGCGCACACTACATATTTCATTTCGGTGGCCGGAAGGTGCACGGCGCGAGGTTATGGGGTTTAAAGGAGATTGCGTTGTGTGGCCGTAGTCAAAGCGACGACGCACGAGGGGGGGGAAACGCCACTACAGTCAGTAGACGGACGGACGCCCGAGCATGGAGAGCGTGGACGCGGCCCTGCGCTACCTGCAGCGGCAGTTCGCAAGTGTGGCCAGCGACGAAGCGCTATGGAACCAGGAGCGCCAGAAGCTGCAGGCGCAGGTGCGCGAGCTCGAGGACCAGCGCAGCGAGCAGGAGCAGGCCTACAAAGACGCCATGCTGCGCGTCAAGATGCTCGAATTCGCGCTGCGACAGGAGCGCGGTCGCTATTTGGCGTCGCCCGCAGCCGTGTCCAGCACGGGGGGAATCGCCACCAAGCCGCGCTCAGAGAGCGCCGAGGGATCGCGCGGCGTGACGGTCTCGCGCTCCATGGAGCGGTCTAAGTCGGCACGCACCGTCGAGCCGTCGTCGTTGCCGTCGCCCGCGGGTAGCCCCAAGGCCTACAGCATTTATAGAACAGATAGCAGGAACAAGAGCGCGTCCAGCACGCCCAAGAACTCGCAGGGCAAGGGAACGGAGATCTCGCGGCCGCGCATGATGTCCAGGACGGCGTCAGGCCGCGAGGTGGAGCGCGAGATGAGCAGGACGGCCTCCGGTCGAGAGGTCGAGAGGGAGCTCAGCAGGATGCCCACGGGCTCAGGACGTGAGGTGGAGCGCGAGATGAACAGATCCACGTCCGGATCTGGTCGAGAAGTCGAGCGAGTCGAACGTACGTGGACGGCGATGACGAACTGGAGGCTGGAGGCAAGATGACTGACATCTGACGTTTGCTGTGATGGTTTATTGACCTTGCTGAAGGCACTATTGAGACTGAAACCTCGACGAAGCCGGCAGTGATCGCGATCGCACCGAAGGGATCTTACCGACCGCACAAGTTGAAGCTGAAGTTGTCGGGGCACATGGTATGACGGTCATTCGGTGTGGATGTGCGTGCAATCCGGTTATGATGAGCTTAACGTTGGTGCTGTTGCTTTATTTTTTCAGGATGGAGTGCGAGCGCTTGCGTTCCACCCGACGGAGCCGTTGCTGGTATCGGGTAGTGAAGATTGCACGGTGAAGGTGTGGAACCTGTCGAGTGTGGCGAATGGTCCGCCGTCGCAGCGGGCGACTGAAGTGGACGCGCTCGTGACGATGCGGACGCACACGCAGAGCGTACTGGCACTGGCCGTGTTTAGCGCCGAGAATTACCCTGACTCCCAGCCTGGTCGAGCTGGCGCATTCGCTTCTGCGGGTCGTGACGGCGCACTGAACCTGTTCCAGTTACCAAGCCTAGAGAGTGACAAACCCGAACCGTACACGTACGAGGAGTATGAGGGCATGAAGTTGCACTCGATGAAGGATGCCCATGACGACGCGATTTGGGATCTGCATGCGCACCCGCTATCGAACGCACTGTTTTCAGCTGGCGCGGATGGTGTTGTTCGGACGTGGGGGGTCACTTCAGGTGCGTCACTTGCGTATTATCTCGCATGTCAAGGATATGCTCCTTAAACGTATTTGTTTTCTATGGCATGACCAGAACTTACACTCCAAGGTGAACTACGGTGTGCCACCAAGACGAATGCAAATGGATCTGGTACGTTCAAAATACCCCAGCATTTTTTCCATCGGTGGTAGTAAGCTGACGGGCATTCTTGTATTTGACGTGGTGGTTTCTATTTCCAAAGGGCCGAATATTCGTGGCTCGTTGGTGCCGACCTCGGTCCACTCGATGCTCACGGATCCAAAGACGTGTGTTGTCGGCTACACAAACGGATCGATCGCTCAGTTCGATTACGCCGCAGAGCGTCTTATTCAGTTGACACGAGCAATCGACGTCGACACTAAGGGACGTGGGGGCCAAGTGAACAAGGTACGAACACGTTACTTTTGTCTTTCAAAGCCTGCCATCGCAATCATCGTGGTGCTCACTAACGTGTGGGTTCTTGCTGTGTTTGTGCGAATCTGAAGTTGATTGTGCATCCAACGATGCCAGTCGCTATCGTGGCCCACCAAGACAGAAAAATCCGGATGTACGACATGCGAGCTGGCGAGTGCGTCGGCTCTCTTACGGCTCACCAGGACTCGGTCACATCGCTTTCAGTGGATGCAGCCGGGTTGTACATCGCCTCTGGGGGTACGAAAGCTGTCTATTGCCGTGGAGCTCCAGTGTTTGGTATTCTCGTGATAGTGACGTTTGGCTTCATTGCTGCTATGCTTTCAGGTCACGACGGCTCATTGCGAGTCTGGTCGGTTGCGGATCGCCACTGCGTATTTGAACAAACGGTGCGTCTTGCCGACAAGTGTGGCGTTTGCTGCTCTGCTGAGCTGTTGGAACTGACTGTGTTCCTGTCGATTTCTTGTGGGTAGGCGCATCGGCCAAAGATGGGAGAAGCAGTGCACGCGGTGACCTATCACCCGTCGCGCAACTTCATCGCGACTGGCGGTGCGGACAGTACAATAAAAATCTTTCAGTGAGTGTGTGACCCTCGTCACCCCATGAGCACGCAGCGGCCGTGGCGTCCACTGTGCGCTTATGACTTCGCGCAACTGCCTAGTGGAATAGAACTATACCTAGCTTGGCTCCTCTCGACTTCGCTGCGTAGCTGATGTCAATACAGAACGTCACAACCTGCTTCAATCGTCAACTCCTTCCTCGTATCAAATCCACTTCCCCGATCTCGGATACGAAGGCCCGCACCTTCAGCCTTTCAGCGAGAGCGCGCAGCCGTGTATTTGTTATTTATTTCCTCAAGATCAAAGCAAAGAGCAATCCCTCAGAGCACGGACAAGGCCGAGCAGACTACCAAGACAACTAGAGAGCTTAGATCACGCCAATGCGGTTGGCCACGTCCAGAGCGTCGTAGTCAGCGGTCAGGCGCACGTACGCCTTCTTCTGGCCATCGGGTCTGTAAGAAACAAAGAATACGTCACAAAGTCAGCACTTCAAGCTCGCGTCATCCACAAAAGCGACCTACTAGGACGGAGAGCGGCACCTCAATGCCGCCCCTTAAGGCCACGCCACCGCACTTCCCTATCAGGACTACGGCCAGGCGTTGCATCCTTAAGGGGGTTCCCAACTGGTCTCTCCGTCCTGGAAATCTATCAAAGCTCGACGCGATGGGTTGTACCTGATGAGCGTGTTGACCTTGGCGACCTTGATGTCGTACAGCTGCTTGACGGCGTCCTTGATCTGACGCTTGTTGGCCAGCAGGTCCACGAGGAACACGAGCGTGTTGTTGTCCTCGATCTTCTTCATGGCGGACTCGGTGGTGAGCGGGGCCTTGATGATGCGGTACTTGTCGAGTTTGTTGCGCGACGGCACGGACTTGCGGGCGTAACGCGGGGCGCGCGCCAGCTGCAGCGTCTTGGGCTTGTAGAAGTGCACTTTGGTGCGGATCTTGAGCACCTTGCCGTGGGCGCCCTTGATCACCTTCTTGGACAGCTTGGCAGCCGACTTGCCGGCCGCGGTCTTGGGGGTAACCTTCGCCATCTCTGCTTGTTTGCTTCTTTGAGAAATGACCCAAGCTTTTCGGGCTGGGACCAAATCGAGGAGCGCCAGCCAACGATTCGTGGCGTTCAGCAGCAACCTTTCAGCCAATCAGAGGTGATAAGCACAACATTTTAGCTAATCATCCGATCGTACTTTAGGCGAAATATGTACCGTTTTGAAGGTATGATAACGATAGCTGCTGGCACCATCAGAGGTTTGAGCGTGACTTCTGTATCACAGCGTCAACACATATTTGCTGCAAGGCTTGAGACGACGCCAGCACGTTCGTTGGGCACTCGATTCTTGCCAACATGATTTCATTCCGACAATTTCAACATCAGGAGCAAGTGACGTCGCTGGTCATGCGTTGCGCTATGTTGCTGGCATTGGTTGCGCTCGGTGTCTCCGTCACTTCAACTGCTTCCACATCCTTCGACTTCACTGCACTGGCCGAGTCTGACGCAACCTCCAGCAATGACAGCGACAGTGATAACAATACGGCTGCAATAACCAGCACGGCGACGGTGCGGCACATTTTGCACTTCTCGGACGTGCACCTCAACATCTCAAAGTCGCTGAACGCCAACGACTCGGCCGAGATCCCCGTCGCCTACGGTGACGACGCACCGACCAGTTTACTCGTATCGGCACTCGACTACGCCAAGCAATTGCTGCCCGACCCGGACTTCTTCCTTTACACGGGGGACCACGCCGTGCACGGAGACCTGTCCGACGAGTACCTGGCCGAAGCTGTGGACGAGAACGTGAAGCTCATGGCCCAGTATTTCTCCACGGCGAACAACAACACTGTACTGGACATTACCGCCATCATTGGCAACGCCGACACAAGTGCGTGCAGTGCGTGCTTTGGTTTTTGTCGACGTGGTGGCGCCTAAACGAAGTATTTCTTTGATTCGCAGGTCCTGACTACACGATGAACATCACGGATCCCAATACGGACGAGAACCCGAACATCGCATTGATTTCCGGAGCCTGGCAAGACACCATGTCGTCGTCCAACCTGGACTGGTTCAACCACCGTGGGTATCTGGCATACGCCCTGGACGAAAACCTCATCGTGATCACTCTGAACACGCTGCCATATTCGGTACGCAGCGTGCTTATTCATGATACTTGTCATGGCTGACCTGCTTCATATATATCTTACAGACAAGCCACTTGCCGGATACGTCGACGGTACCGGACCCGTTTGAGCAGTTCGAGTGGCTGAATGCTTCCCTGTCGGAACTGCGGAGTGCTGGCCAGCTAGCGTACATTGTTGGCCACATTCCTCCTATCATCGACTCGTACAGTGGGGCGCCTATGTGGAATGAGACGTACATCAACACGTACAAGGAGATCGTCAGTCAGTACACCGACATCATCAAGGCGCAGTTCTTCGGTCATGTCCACAGTATCGAGTTCCGACTGCCCCTTTCCAGCAGCCTCATCGCCCAGCTTGAGCAGGGTGGAGTGACTGTCAACGAAGACTACAGCGACAGCTCGGAATTGGTGCCGCTGTTCATGGTGGCGGCCATTTCTCCGCTGTTTTTGAACAACCCAGCGTTCATGATCTGGGATTTCGACGCCACTTCGTACGAAATCCTCGACTTCACGGTCTATGGAGGCAACATATCTTCCAGTACCCTGGACGTCGACTGGAACCCACTCTTCAAGGCAAGCACAGAGTACGGCGTCAGCTCTTTGAACACCTCGGAGATTACCAGCTTCGTAAAGCGAGCAGCGGCAGACGTTGAGCTGCTCGAGGACTACTACTTCAATTCAAAGGCGCAGTCGCGACTGCAAACGGCATGTCTAGATGCCACTTGCCAGGCTGAGTGGTTGTGCTCACTCTACTGGTGGTCGACTGCAGCAGACTACAGCGCCTGTGTTACAGCCACCGAGGCAGCGAAGTCAAAGGTCTCCATCCAACTGTCAGTGTCTTCGTCGGCGGGGTCCCTGCTGCTCGCGACGGCGGCGATCATTTTAGGTGGCTTACTTGCCACAGCGCTCTTCGTGTTGGTTGCAGCTCGAGTGTGTCGGCGCGGTGGCGGCCAAGAGGCGACCAAACTGTTGCAGCGGCAGCGCGTCCGCTTCGAAGCAATTGTGTAATGGGTGCGCAGGCGCAGCGACGATGAAACACGAAATATGGATCGTAAATTACGATTCGTAATCTAAACCTTGAGTACATGTACCGAGGTCATTTGTTATTGGTTTGTAGTACCAAAGTCACCGTACCATTCTCAATTTTCGAGTCGAGTTCTCGTCTGCGCGATTGTGTTACCTTTACGCTCAGGAAGGCAGAGGTCGAGATGAAGGCCCACAACATGTTGGTGCAGGGCTTCCAAGGTGATGGACGCGGAGGTCATAGGATAGCACAGGTCCACCACATGCTGGTGGAAGCCTCCAAGGTGTACGTGAAGGACGCGGATGTCATAGGATATCACGTGATGCAAGACCACGAGGGTCCCCGCAAGTGGTGTATCGTCGAGCTCAATGAGTGGGTGTCGACTAATGTCTTGAACGTAGGAGTGAATTCGTTTGTCGGTGGCAGTCTCAAGATTCACCAAGCGACCCGTTCTACAGTGAGTTCATGGAGTACATGAAGCCGCTCGTGGCGGGGGAGCTCGAGTAAGCGTGCGGTAGTGCATGCAGTTCGTACGAAAGATTCTCAACTTGAATGATGTTACTGTGATTCCTAAGCTTACCGTTATGGCATCAACCGTGGGCCACTGATGAGGTCGTCACACTCCATACTCGTTCTGCAAATGAGGAATTAATGGAAATTGCTGCTCATTCGGTCCATTACTTATCGGTACAACGTATTAATAGTAGTCCTTCTTCGACGCGAGCCGGATCACGAAGGTCATCATCTTGGATACGAATGGCACCTGCGGGGAAACCTACAGCGTGCAGATCCATGGTCCGCTCATCCAAAAAGCATGTGACAACTTGTCACATGCAAGGCCAGCTTCCTCTTGTCGATCGGCTGTGGTTGCAGTAGATGCCGCGACGCCAAAGTTTACGGCAAACTCGCCCCGCCGGCGTCGGATCTTCTTCTGTTGTCACAGCACCAGGCGAACTCGAGCGAAAAAGTTCATCGAGGACATCCTGAGCATGAGTAACTTGCCCTTGTCCTGCGCTGCAAGAGATTTGGTTGGCGGCGGCTGTAGTTGTTGCTGGAAAGTTTCATTTTCGTGCAGGCAAATTGTACCACCGTCAGGAAGTGTGGGCCTCGGACAACGACGGTGACTGACAAATGACGAAGTTTCATGAGCAACGGCACCAACGCTCCGCCGCGGAGCGTTGGTGCAGTTGCGGAGTCCGCGGGAGTCCGGCACTATAAATCCAGTTGCGAGAAAGATAGTCCACTGCTGTTGTTTTGTGTGAGGATCTGTGTTAACTTCAAGTTGTGCTGCTTCGCAAAGTTGGGCTTTGCGGACGCGCGGACAGCTCCAACCGCTTGCAACTTCACACCACCTGTGCATTGCAGCACCATTTCGCCAGGAGGGCGGAGAGTTGACGCGCTTTCAAGTGCTTGCAAACGGACAAGGCAGGCAAGAAGAGGATCGAAGAGTGGCGGACGACTAGCAACTGCAACCAGCTGGCCCCCTGCGCACGCATCAAAGCTTACGGCGTGGGTGGCAGTATTTGGTCCCTTGCTTGGCTTGGTTGGAGAGAACGGCGTCCACGGACGGACGAGCCTGCAGTAAACTCCCACCTGAATGCGTTAATCGACGCCCAGCACAATCCCCTTCTCACGGCCTCCAGTCAGCTCGATGCGTGATGTGTATTTCCCTACCGAGCAGAGAAGAACCTGAGCAACAGCTTCCACAACCAAAAGACAGGGAGAGGTCCAGCGCTCCTCTCACTCTTGCTTTCGACTCTTACCAATAGCACTCCTCGTGCGATGTCAATCCGAACGGATACCGTAGCCATGGAGCCGTCTCCGGCCGCGCTTCCCCAGCTTTCCTCTTACCTACCAGCGCCCTCTTCGAACACGCGTACCTCCATCACCGCCATTACCACAACCGGTTGTGGTGCAGCCAAGAAGCGGCGGAATAGTATCGAAGGCGCGTACTCGGCCGTAAGTCCAAGGCCGCCGACACCTCACCAACCCGAGAACGACCAACGCAAGAGGAAGCAATCTCCGTCGGACGTGACAGTGGAGACCAAGGACGATGCGCTGTTCTCGCGGCTCAACAGTATTTATCAGGGTCAGGGGCTGGGGGGCCTCCAGGTCTCCGAGAGCGTCTCGCTTTCGTCTACATGGCCCGCTATTCATGAAGGTGATAGCACGTCTGCTGCAGACGTGCAGACAACCGGTTATTTCGCGTCACAGTCTACCACACCTCGTCGAGAGCGCACGTCAAGGTACTTGAGTGAGGGCGACCGCCGAGAGATCATTACGCGGATTGACGGCGGTGAGAAGCAGGTAACTCTCGCCAGGGAGTTCAGCGTCAGTCGCGCCGCTATCTGCAACCTCTACAAGAATCGCTGGGAGGTGCTCACGCGCGAGGGTCGAAACCCAGAGTCCAAGCACCCCAAGAAGTCGCGCGGGAAGCGCTCAAGTCCACGGCTACCATCACAGCCTGCGGCCAGCGCCGAGCAGATCATGGTACCCGAACCGACGACGAGTTACCCGGACGTGTCCACGATATCAATCAATGAGGACGAGAGTCCACGCGGTGACCAGGAAAACTTAATTATGCCAAGGCAAGGCGAGAACGAATCCAATCCAACCAGCAAAGGATCATCAGCGGCTTCTGCCCGGGTAGATTCCTCTGAGCATCAAAAGCCCGGGCACCAGCAACAACACAACCAAAAGCAGCAGGATGAAGTACCGCGTAGCCACTATGATGTAACTGGGAGTAGTCCGGTGGCGTCCAAGCCTTTCCTCGTCCACGAAGCTTCTGCGCACTCGTACCCTTGCAGAAATTTGATTGCGGCTTTGCGTGACGAGACCATCAGCACCGTCGTCTTCCAGCAGCGAGCTACCCGTTTGGTGCGTCTTCTGATCGAAGAGGCGTTGATCTGCCTGCCGCACGAGGACGTAGAGATCAAGAACCAGTTTGGAGACGTCTGCCATGCGTCCAAGACACTGGACGAGCGAGATATCTGCGGCGTGTCCATGGAGGACAAGCGTATGGTGCTACTGAGCGCCTTCTCCACGATCAATCCGACATCCCCAACAGGAGTGGTGTCGCTTGCACCGACGGCTACTTCAGATGACATTAAGAGGGAGAGCACGGCGACACCGCCAACGATACACGCCCAGCTGCCGCCCCTAGGTCTCCAGCAAGCGGTGCTTCTTCTCGACATCCAGTGCGCCACGGGCAACGAGGCGTGTGCGGTGCTGCATTATCTCGTGCATGAGCGGCGTATCGCCGCGTCGAGTATTTATTTTGTCACAGTCATCAGCTCCTTTGAGGGCCTTCAAAACGTGTTCCGGCACTTCCCAGGTGAGCCGCAAGAATTCGCGACGAGTCAGCTATTGCGCTAGCTAGTAGCTCGGTCAAACTAACGTATCCTGTTCGTGCCCACACAGACGTCACGCTTATCGCAGCCCAGGTAGACACCGTGCTAGACGTGAGCCAGCGCATTCGACCGGGCATTGGCGACTTCAGGCAACGCTATTGGAATGTCAGCGATCGAAAACCCTAGTGAGAAGTCAGACTTCAAACACAAAAATTCAGATTTCGGATATTGGATATTGGATACACTTCAACAAAACAAGATGTCATTCAATGCAGCTTGCGAACGCTCTACGGAACGGTAATACGCGTTGGTTCGCTACGGTACTCTGGTCACCGTGCCCTTCGACCTGGATCCTGTTCCGTGTCAATTCGGACAAGTCCTCGCTCAGAAAGCTCACTCGACGTGTACAGGCTTGCTCGTGTCCAGCTCGTTGAGCTGGTGGATCTCGAGCGGCTGATCCAGAAGGGCACCCATGTAGGCGCCGAAATCGGCGTAGTACGGGTTGGCCTGGTGGATCTTCAGGCTCTGCTTGATACCAATAGCAACACAAAATCAGCTACTTCGCACAAAAACGCAGCAGACTCAAAAGATAATGAATACGTACGCTCGGGCGTTCGTAACGCTCGACGATAGTCCACTTGAGAGTGTCAGCGTGGTCCTGCATGACGTGCCAGCCAATGACCTCGGCGTCCTTCATGTACGTCTGCGAAGCCTCGATGAGCTTGTTGTGGATCTTCTCCTCCACATCCTTGCCTTCCTTGGCGTGCAGGTGGCAAACGAGCGTGTAGACCATCTTTGCTTAAGCTTCGAGTCGCGGGGTGTTCTTGTCCTCTTGGCAGGGAAATGCAGAGTGACCGCCACTGACCGCTCTGGTTACTGTGGATGGCGCATACAACATGGTTTACAGGATGAGACACATAAAACAAGAGGGACGCCGACTCGAGGAATCTGAAGTGAATTTACAAACCAGGAGCCCCGCAAGGTACCGACCAGCATCCAGTTCGCCGCTAACAAACGGGCAAGCAAACAAAACAACCTCTTTGCTACACAAATATACGTGCTATTCAGGTTTGCTAGTCTTCTGTGGTATTTCTATCGCTCAGGACTCCACTAAGGCCCTCGAGATACCAGGCGACCGCGACTGCAACTGCGTCTGGGACTGCGACGGACAACGATCGACTGCTCACTCGATCAGCAGCAGCAGCCTTCCCGCGCCCCGACGGACCGCTACTCATCCGAAAGACGTCGCATCGAGCTTACTCGACGTGCACGGGCTTGCTCGTGTCCAGCTCGTTGAAGCGGCGCAGATCCATGGGCGC
>KV733933.1:0-10506 GCA_000500225.2 Phytophthora pinifolia
AAGGGGCAAGCGTTCCAGCTTCGATTCGACACTTCCATTTCCGTGTCTTGGCTGCTTACCTCTCCAATGACATTGCAGTGGTGTGGATCGAACAGCACGCCAGCTCACTTCCAGGGGTAAGACACGACTGACACCTTGACGGCTCAATGCAGCACAACCAAATTCACTGTCTCCGGTCCAAGTCCAATCAACTCGAAACACTATGAAGATCCAAGAGCCAAGGAAGCCTGCGACCACGTTCGTCTACCCCAACAAGCTCGAGCTCGGCGAAGGAGTTGACCACAATGGTATCACCGTGGGCGAGTGGAGCAATGGCTTCTTCAACTGCTGCGACGACATCATCCCGAACGGTACCAACAACACTGCTTGCTATGAAACGTTGTATCGCTCTTCTAACGGTGCCTGTACAGGTTTGATGGCGTGCATTTGCCCCGTGATCTCCTTGGCGCAGATCGAGGCTCGCCTCGGACTCAGGGGCAACTACTGGTTCATTCTCGGCCTGCATGTGGCTCTATACATTACGGCTGGGTTGACGGCTACGGTGGAAGATGACCCGCTGCTACTGTTGCTGTGTGTCATGGCAGAGTTTATCTCGACTGCCAGCATCGCGTGTCTGCGAGTCAAAATGCGCGACCTCTTCTCGATCCCCGGCAACATCCTCCAAGACGCGACCCTCGTGGTGCTCTGCCGTCCCTGCGCCGTTGCTCAGATGGCCTCTCATGTCGACGCCTACCGCGCTGGCAAGTGCATATTCACGGCCCGCAGCACCCTACCAGGATACCACAGCTAAAGGGGCTTCCATGTCCGCAAAAATGTCCGCTTCAGAGATTGAAGCATTGATCATCAAAAGCCAGCACTTAGAGGAAGTATGCTGCTCCCTAGAAAGGCGAAATCCCACGAGACTATCAAAACCATGTATCTCCTTGATAAGCTTGCTCGTTAGTGCAATGTCAACGAACTGTAGTCGTGCTCGGGGCCACACACTGACTTTGTGAAGTTAACGTTGGAGCATGGATTGTTGATAGTCAACTACCGGTAGAGGCGATAGCGTAACGGATGCACAGCTTCCGTTGCTAACGGACGATCAACCGCTGTAACGGGGTTACATGCCACACCCAAGTTAGGTGTCATACATAAGTTATGTGTGGCACATCACCTTTCATTTAATTGGTGCTCACAATGAAAGTTAAACTACATTTCTGTTTCTTGGTGGTGTAGACCACGCCATTGTCTCTTTCCATGGTTGGTGGCAGTCACGACATTTCAAATAGAGCGGACTATGACGGAAGCATCGACGTCCGTGCCGCAGCCTCTCAAGGCCGAGAAGGAGCCGCTGGCCGATACAGCCTCCTCTTCTGACGCAGAGTCAGGCAGCGACAATGATCCGCAGAGCGAAGAGGAGGAGCAGGAAGACGTGGAGCCCCAGAGCTCCGAGAACGAGGAAGAGATCCATGACGCCGTTGGCTTCGGCGATGCCCTGAGCAAATTGCTGGGCCAGAACGTGGCGGAGGATGCGCAGCCGATCCTAGCCAAGCGCACGACGGCTCGGATGCGCGAGATCCAGAGCGATAAGCAGGAGACCAAGACGGCCAGAGTCAGCGCCTCTGAGAAACGCGAGCGCGAGCAGAAGGACATGGCGCTTCCTGACCACACGACAGCCGTGCAGGACCGCAAGCTGCGGATGATTGCGACGAAAGGAGGTGAGTTTCTAGTTGTTGTAGGTGAAGCGAGAAAAATCTGGAGCTTTTGGAGCTTTTTGTGGGATAGTTGACTGATCTGTTGGAGGGTTGATTGTTTGTTGCAGTGGTGGCGCTGTTTAACGCCATTGAGAAGCACCAGCACCAGAGCGGTAAGAAGGAGGACATGAACGATAAGAAGGTCAAGGAGATGTCCAAGGACAACTTCCTGGGGCTGCTCAAGGCCCAGCAACAGACGGACAAGAAATCGACCAAGAGTTCGTGGTCGGTCGTGCAGGACGACTTCATGATGGGCGCCAAGCTCAAGGACTGGGACAACCAGCACGGCACGGAGGTGGGTCGCGTGCGGCAAAAGGGTGACGCCGACGTCGAGGCCGCCGAGGACGTGGCGTGGAAACAGGCTGGCGACATGCTCAACAGCGATGACGAATCTTCCAAGAAAGACACAAGCTCTACCAAGAAGCGACGGACATCCGCCGCGGCCAAGAAGAGCGGCAAGAAGACTAAGCGCTCGTAGTCATAGCGCCACTCACTCGATCCTAGATAAACCAGAAAATTACCTTGATAGACTCATCCCTCCGTTTACGAACCTGCAAACTGAACCTAAAACATACGTTGGCTTTCTAAGGGTAGGGTAGACGCCTGGAGTGGTAGGGGTGCACGCAACATGTCAGTATCCGTAGTGCCACTATTCTAGATTAGATCATTTTGCTAAGCTGGTAGAATTGCTGTTTTTGCCATTGTCCGTTATGTCACTATCAAGTTGAAGCCATATTGCCAATACATTTCGGCTTTGCCAAAGCGCGACCCATGGTCAAGCTAGTTGAGTACCCGGACTCGGACGAGGCCTCGGACGCCGGCAGCTGGGCCTCCTTGGGCCAGGTCCCGTCCAGTCCCAGCGACTCCTTTTCCTATGCCATGCGCTCGCCTGAAAGCGATGAAGAGAGCGAGGACGAGGACTACGCGCCGTCCGAGACGTCGCTGGATGGCGCCGGGTCCGCCGCCAGTTCCGTAGACACGGAGGATCTGGACCCGCACGAGGAGATGGTCCAGCAGTCGGATAATGATGAAGACGTCATCGACTTGACACAACAAGAAGATAAACAAGAAGGAAGGGTATTCTACGCGTGGAAGGATCTGCAAGCGGCTTTTGGGGACAGCGCATTCAACAGGACAAGTGTAGCTAGAGAAGACGCTGCTGAAGCTGCTGTGGAGCAGAAGGAGGAAGCGGCGGAGGAGGCAAAGCAGGGTTCGGATAACTCTGTTCAGCCCAATTTATTCGACGTGGAAGCCGGACGGTGGGCCTTTGCCCCTGGCGTGGAGGACAAGAAGACCAAGCCACTTAGGAGGAGAGCACCGGTGGTTCATCGTCCCACGGGCGTGTCGCCAAAGCTCTCGGGGATGTTTACAAGTGCGACGAAGTTGCCGATGCAGGAAGAGGAGAAAGAGGACGAATCGGGTCTGAAGGAAGCAACGAGCGAGAAGTTTCCTTTCGAGAAGCCACGAGTGGATACGACGTTTCCGTTCAGCAAGAAGAAAGACGCACCGAAGCCGCCTCAGTTTACGTTTGGACAGGCTGGTAGTGCACGTTTTGGAGATCCCGACATGCAGAGTCCGAGTCTGAAGCATCCCAGTGCAGCGCCTTTTGTACCGCCTGCGGGGGGATTTACAATGGGACGGAGTGGCAAGGCACCCAAACCGTATACTTTCGCAGGACATGCCGCTGGCAGTGCATCGAGCTTTTCAACCACAGCTTCAAAGGCGACGCGTGCGGAGGCGGTGGATGCCGACGACGGAGCTGACGCTTCGATGCGAAGTCCAAGTCCACCGAGTAAGCCCTCGGGAAGTACCGCGACAAACGTCGAGTTTCTGTTTGGACAAGGATACAGAAACCGAAAGCCGTTTACGTGGGGAAGGCAAAGCAGTACCGAGTCTGTTCCTTCGTCTGGGTCCGCTTCAACTGCTGCCGGCGCATCAACCAGTACGCCAGCCGGACGATTCAACACAGGCACTGAACCCTCGCTAGCTTCTGCATTCTTTACGCATGGAGTTCCTGGGCGAAATGAGCATCCTCGGAACGCAGATCGTCGGAAGAAGAAGAAGGCCGCGACGGCTGTGCCTCCACCAAACGGCAAGCCGCGTACAGCGACACAGTTTGGCGCTCCAGCGACAACGTTTTCAACCTTTGGCTCGTCGCTTTTCCAGGCTGCAACAGCCACGCGACACCGGCCTGATGCATCGTCCACCGCATCCGCTGCTCCAAGTGGTGGGTCTGGACGTGCTAATGGTGCTCCAGCTGGGAGTACGGATGGATCCTATGCATTTGGAGGCTCGAAGGGGACGCCATCTACTGGAGCGGATCCTTGCCCTTTTCGGCCGACTGTGTTTGGATCCGCTAGCACTGCGGCTGCCCCGGCAACGTCAAAGGCCGCCCCCAGACAGTTTTTGTTTGGGGCAGGCACTCCGCATGATCCATTTGAATTCGACGAGGCCGACGCGAGCTCGCAGGCAACACGGCAAGGCAACGGGGCGGCTACTTGGACCACCGATGGCTTCAGCATTGGCAGTACAGAACCGAAAAAGACCCTGCGTCACAACTCACGAGTGCGGCCCAGGAGAAGCGGAATGTTCACGAGTAAGAACAGTCCGAGGAAGGATGCCAAGCTCGGCAGTAACGAGCCCGAGCCATCTCCCGGCTTGTCATCGGCGTCTCCCTTCGGTCTGCACAACAGACGCAGTCGTAAGAACGCGCGTCTGCGGCGAACGAATGGACGCAGTGCTCCTGCCGATCCGTGTGTGGCGCCGACGTACCAGGGCCACGCGTTCACTTCATCAGCCGAGGGTGGACTCCACCCCGACTTGGTGAAACCAGCAGCTGCGCCTGGTGGCGCTGGGCCGGCGGCCACGACAAGTCCGTCGAGATCAATCCAACGTGGTAAGTCCCCGCATAGTGACGAAGACGGAACCCGTCCTGCTTTTGCAGGATCACGGCGGATCCTTCGCGCCGCACTGCGAAACGCCGGTGTCCGTGGTGATCGTCCGAGCTCAGCGCCGCCGTCTAGTGCGAGCCACCATCGCGATGAAGGAGATGCCGACATGGACAGCGAAGACGAGCGAGACTGGCTGGAGCTCAAGCGCCTCGGAGGCGTCGCGCACTGCTCGCAGCGGTACGAAGACGCCGCCGAGTTTTATCGCCAAAGCATTGAAGTTCTCGAGTCGCTTCTGTACCATCAAGCTGAAGTGGAGACGGACGCGCTTCGAACAGACAAAGCCAAGCTCCACGCGAACCGAGCGGCGTCTCTGCTGATGCTGACGCAGATCAGCGAAGCCCAGCACGAGTGTCGACGCTCGATCGACGTGGACGCCACGTACGCCCGCGCGTACCTCCGGCTGGGTCGAATCCAAGTGATGCTGGGCGAAACGGCGCACGCCCAGGCGAATCTCGACACAGCTAGAAGCTTGATGGAAGGCTGTGACGGCCAAGTGAGCAGCGGAGACGAGGCGGACTACGCATCGCTGGTCAAGATGGAAGCGACGATCAAGCGGCTGAACGCTTTGCTAGGAGACATCAAGTGGTACGTCGATTGCGGCGACTTGAAGCTCGCGCTGCTCAACACGGAGAGCGCGCTGGTGCTCGCGCCAAGCTGCCGGAAGCTGCAGGTCCAGAAGGCCCGCATCCTGCTCCATCAAAGGGCGTTTCACGAGCTCGTTGGCTTCTGCTCGGCGATCGTCGAGAAGCAGGCCAGTCCAGCGACGGGAAGCCGACTGCACGGCAAGTCGAGGAAGGACAGGACGGTGGACAAGATGACGTTCATCGGCGTCGACTTGGGGCTTTTGTGGGCGACCACGCTCCACTACCAGAACAAGGTGGACGACGCAGTTGGGATGCTCCACGCGCTGGAAGCTGTGGCCCCTTGCAGCTCGAACGTGATCCAGCTCAAGCGCCAGTGGCAGCAGATGAAGCAGCTCAAGCACAATGGCAACGAGCGCTTCAAACGAGCCGAGTACCAGGAGGCGCTGCGGTTCTACTCGGAGGCGCTGCAGATCGACCCGCAGCATCACGAGTACTGCGCCATTGTGTACTGCAACCGAGCCGCAGCGCAAATGGGGCTCGAGCGGTACCACACGGCCATCCTGGACTGCAACGAGTCGCTGCAGCGCAAGCCCGACTTCCCCCGAGCGCTCCTGCGTCGAGCACGCTGCCATGTGGTGCTGAAAATGTGCCACGAAGCCGTCAAGGACTTTGACCGGTACTTACGCGCCCAACCGAACGACTCGCCTGCCGAGGCGACTGCGGCCATTCGTCGGGAGCGGAACGAGGCCAAGGCGGCCATCGCCAAGGCCCGGGAGGAAGCGCGGCAGCGAGAAGCGGCCAAGAAGCGGGCCGAGCGGGAGCAGCGCCAACGACGCTCGCACCAGTCGGACGACTCGTCCTGGAGCGACGGCAACTTCTACGAGCACTTCCGACGAGGTGCAAGCAACGGCGGGGGTGCGGGGGGGTATGGCAGCAGACACCAGTCGGCCGGGGGGAGGGCGTCGTTCATGGCGCCCAAGACCCAGCGCCGCACGCACTACGACGTGCTGGGGATCGACAAGGCGGCGACGGGCGACGAGATCAAGAAGGCGTACAGGAAGCTGGCGCTCGTGTATCACCCCGACAAGGCCAAGACGTCGACCCACGCAGAGCTCTTCAAGGAGATGACGGCCGCGTACAACGTGCTCTCGGACGAAAGCGGCCGCGCCAAGTACGACCGCGAGCTCATGTACAACAGGTTCGGCAACTTCTACGAGAACTGACCGGGCGTAAGCGAGCGATGGAGCCGCCAAATGAAGGGGATGCAGCGGCAGACCAGCACACAGTGGGCCTCGTAGAGGTCACGTGCTGCGTGTCTTGTGCCAGCTTATCACTTGTCGACTTGCTTGCACGACGAGAACGCAATGACTCGCCAGTTCGACGTCGTGGTGTTCGGTGCCACGGGCTTCACGGGTGCGTTGGCGGCGCGGCATCTGCTCACGGAACCGGAGTCGGCGGTGGGGGCTCCGAACGCGGTCCGGTGGGCGTTGGCGGCGCGCAGTGAGGCCAAGTTGAGGCGCTTGAAGGAAGAGCTCGTGGTCAAGCTGCCCGACGTGGACAGCCGAGTCATCGCCGCCATCCCGACGCTGATCGCCGACAGCCACGACGAGAAGGCGCTGTTGAACATGATCGAGCAGACCAAGGTGGTGCTCTCCCTGGTAGGGCCCTACACGCTGCACGGAGAGCTGCTGGTCAGGCTGTGCGCGGAGAACGGCGTGCACTACTGCGACCTGACGGGCGAGATGCTGTGGGTGCGGGCCATGGTGCAAAAGTACCAGGCCGTGGCGGCCAAGAGCGGCGCCCTCCTCGTCAACTCGTGCGGCGTGGACTCGGCCCCGTCCGACCTCGTGGCCTACCTCGTCGCGGCGCGGATCCGCAAGCTCAAGGGCCAAGAGGCCCAGACCGGCCGCCTCGACTTCCTCATCACCGAGTCCAAGGGGAGCGTGAGCGGCGGCACGTTCGCTTCGGTGATCGAGATGGTGGAGGGCAAGACGAGCAAGGAGCTGTCGGACACGTGCAACCCGTACGTGTTAACGGACGAGGAGACGAGGAGCCACAAGGAAGAGGAGGGGCTGGTGGAGGCCAACCGCGTCAGCGTTCGGCTCCGCTTCGACGAAACCAACAAGAGCTGGACGTCTGTGTTCCTGGGTCAGCTCCTGAACCAAGCAGTCGTCCACCGCTCCAACTACCTCTTGAAGGAGCTCTACGGCAAGCGCTTCGTGTACTGCGAGCGGTTTGCCTTGCCCGGCGGGATGTGGACGCACGCGCTCATCACGACCGTGTCCGTGGTGATCGGCGGCTTGTTGTACTTCAAGTGGACGCGCAAGCTGCTCCAGAAGCTTGGCCCGGCCCCGGGGGAAGGTCCGTCCGAGGAGCTTCAGCTCAACGGCTGCTTCCTCGTGGACGCCAATGGCTACACGGAGGACGGAGAGCTCGCTGTCAAGCTGAAGGCTGCGGGCAAGGGAGACCCCGGCTACTGGATGACGATCCGGATGATCACCGAGTGCGCCTTCTGCCTGGCCAAGGGCGACCTACGCGACGGCATGGACGACGCAGCCGACACGCCCGCCGTCACCGGCGGCTTCTGCACGCCAGCCTTTGCCTTCGGCAGCAAACTGGCCAACCGCATGCACAACAAGCGCTTCATGACGTTCGACCTCGAGGACGTGGCCATGGCAACTCAAGAACTCAAGACGGAACCAGCGTTTTAGTTGTCAAAGGATGATGCAGGACGAACCGCTTTGTCGGTCTGTAGTTGCTCGAAAAGTGTCGAATTCACTCTTCCGTCTCGAACTTGTCACTCGTCTTGGGCGTCTGGATCTTGTTGCAGAAGGCCAACACGTTCGGCTGCAAGTAGAGCGTTTTGCGTACGTGGCGCTTGTCGCTCAGGTAGTTCTGAGCCTCGAGCGGAGTCATGCCGCGGTGGGCCACCAGCCAGCAAAGCGCCACGGCGGCGCTTCTTCCCGTGCCCGCTTTGCAGTGCACGTACGTGCGTACACCACGTTGTTTCTGCGTGCGGATATAGGCCACAGCAGCTTCCAGCGTCGCTAGTGACGGCTCCGAGTGGTCCACCGTTGGCAGCCGGAGCTGCTGTATGTGTTGGCGTCGGTACTGCTTCTCGGGTCCGGCGTACTCGTCGCACAGGTTAATGACTGCACGAACTCCTCGGGATACTAAAGCGTCCACGTGAGGCATGAAGGACATTGGCGCAGCCCCCAGCAGGACGTGAGAGTCCACCAACGTCCAGTAGTTCTGGCGGCGTGAAAGGTACGTGAGCGGCCATGTCGGGTAGAAGAAGACCCGGGCCACCACCTTGGCCAGCGCCTGAGGGAGCAGATGAAGCTGGAAGGCCACGTACAGCATGACTGCAGCCAGCACCCATGCCTGCCAGCTCGTGGCGGCCAACAGCAGCATCGTCCAAGTCGACATTTCAATGGAAATATTTTGAAAGAAGATGGAAATGAAGCCAAGTTATGGATAAGTACGATGAATTTGAAGGGAAATTTTCAAGTTTTGAGGGCCCTACTTTTTTTTTACGCTGAGACCGTCTCGTACTCCGTGACGAACCAGGCGGCCGAGTTCTTCTGGATGAACTTGAGGAAGTCGTTGAGGCGTGCCTGGATCTGGTGCAGCTCGCGCGGCGCGATGTTGGAGCTCGCCAGCAGCACGGGTAACCTCACTGCATAGGACAAGAACACGAGCGTTAGTTGTTAGTCGATCCGTCACTAGCCATCAATTGCCGGCCTACAGCACGCACCGAAAAGACGGATGAGATGCTCGGCGCCGTAGATCTGCGAGAGCGGCACTTCCTCTGCCTGCTTCTGACGGAGCTCCTGGAACTGCCGACGCTCCATACGGTAGAGCAGGATGGAACTCAGCGCGCGATCGAAGTACGACTGCACGCCTTCCATGATGCCTTCAATGTTCTTGAACTCCTTCTCCTCAGCCGTCTCTCCCTCATGCACCTTGCTCTTCTTAAACTCAAGGTACGTCTTGATAATCTGACTGACATTGGGCTTCCTGGGCAGCGGCACGAGCTTGTGCGGCGCGTGCGTCACGTTCTTCCAGTCCTCAACGAGCTGCTTCTTGAGTGAAAAAGGCATCTGGATGTTTATCTGCTTGGCACTGGCTCCTCCCTCGGTCTCCGGGCCTGGAAACTCCTCGTAGTCATTGTCCACGCTGCGTTTGAGCCGCTTGAACGGCGACTTGCGCGCGCTGGGCGCGTCTACGCCGGCCGACCTGATCTTAGTCTTCCTGGTCAGCCGCTTGTCCTTCTTGGCCTGGGCCACGTCCAGCTTGGCCTTCTTCTGGAGCGCGCGATTGGCTGGCGTGTCCTCCAGCACGCGGTCGTGACGCACCCACTCGTCCCATTTCTTGGCCCAACCTTGGTAGTGCAGGTAGAACTGAGTAGTGGCCGAGGCGTGGCCCGCGTCGCCTACCTGCTCCATCACGCCGTGGCCGTTGTCCACCTTCTGCACCTTGGCGTCGTAGATCATCACGCCGTGGTACGCCAGCACCGTGTCGCCCACTTTGACCGCCATGGTAGTAATGTGGTCTTTCCTGCTTGAGTGATTGTTGTTGGGCGGGAAGGCGGCGGCGGAAATATAGTGTGGTGTGCACCACATTGTATTGGTGTGGTGGACAAAGGAGTCCTGGTGCTGTACAAGTTTGAGATTATGACTGGGTTGCTTACGTTAGGTAAAAGAGCGGCTGTATCCGTGGGTTGCATAATAAGAGCCGCTTTTCGATTACCTTGATTAATGTATGTGGGCCTGATTTCGACGATTCGCCACGGAGCACAAAGCAGGTCACTCCCACTAACTATGGTTTTGTATGGCGGCCGTGATGTCACGCAGTGCTCGTCGCTTTTGCTGTGGCTCGGAAGCCTCCCCCTCGAGCACTGCCGGACGACGTCCGCTTTTGTGGCTAGCGGTCCGCTGAGCCTCCTTTACATTCCGTGCTGCAATCTTGGCTTCAACACTGCGTCGCGCGGCTTCAGAGCGTTTCGCGAATCGGCGAGCTTTCAAGGCCGCTGCGTCCTCTTGGCGCATTGTTCGTCGTTCCATCAGCTCCCGTTTAGCAACCTGCTGCCTCGCCGCTTTCAAGCGGTCCGCTTCGACACGCTTCGTGTACCGACGGAGGCGGTTTGACTCCGTGTCCTGCGCCCGCATGGCCTTGAGTTCGGCATGGGCGTTGAACACCTCACGCATTTCGACACTTGTCAAAAGAACACCC
>AWVW02045064.1:0-16293 GCA_000500225.2 Phytophthora pinifolia
GCGTAGGCCGAGGCGGCGTTATATGCCTGCAGCATTTCTCCAGGCTCCGTCCCGCAGTCAAGTGGGGTCACGTCAAACACCACCGAGCACAGAGCCCCCGAGTCCGTGGGGAACTGGGCCGTTTCTCGGCGGAACTCTGCGGGATCTCGCAAGAACTGCACGCGCTTTTCCATGAGCTGCTTGGCGTCGCGGAGCTTCTGCGCCTTCATGTTTTCCAGTACGGAGCGGCGCTGTTGAATATCGCAGCCAAGGTGGATGAAGGTGTTGATGGGACATTGGTTCTGCTGGATCGAGTACTGGAAAACTCCGTCAGTTTATATCCTTTCAAAGCAAATCAAAGGGTCTCGTCTCCTTACCGTGAGCTCCGACAGTGCCGACTGCGCTGTGAGCAGTTGGAAGTGCTGGTTGCGCACGGCTTCGCGCAGGAGATGGTTGTGCATCTCTTGCTCCAAGAACTGGTGGTCCGTCCGTCTCATGACGGCTCGGCCGACACACTCGGGTCGCACGGTCGCCGTGTGTTTGAGGAACTCGAGCTGCGCTTCCAGCTTCTCGATCTGTCCGGTTAGCTCGTCCTTCTCCTCCTAACACAAACCACCTCCTATCAAAACCTCCTCTTGCTTCCTTCCTCAACCAATGAAAGCCCCAAACCTTCCGAACGAGGTACGTGGGTTTCCTCCGATGGCACGTCGAGCCGCTGCGTTTTCGGTCGCGTGGGGTGTTGCCATCATCGGAACTTGTGCGCTGTTCGTCAAAGTCGCGCTTGCCGGCAATCGCGCGGTCGAGCGTCTTGCCCATCGGCTCTTGGGGCGACAAGAGTGCACACCCTGATGCGGAGGCTCCGGTCGGGTGCAGGAACACCAGCAGCGGCGTGTCGCCACCGTCTCCAGTCGATGGCGTGGGTGGTGACCGCGGGGGCAGCGGGTGCAGCCTAGGCAAAGGCCGGCAGTCGGCCGACGCTGCCGGAGACCGTCGGAAGAGAGACCGTGCCGACGGCAGTGTCGGAGACGTCGAACGCCGGTAATTTGACGCAGGAGGTGCCGATGAATCCATGGGGGGTGAGTCCTGCGAGGTACTTCCAGAAGTCGAGCGTGAGTGACCGGCACGGGCGTGGTGCCGGCGACAGCGCCAAGCACCGATTGTGTCCGATCGTGGCATCATCATTTGCTGTATCATATCGACGTCCGAGACAGATTTAGGTGTAGGGTTGACAGATTTGATAACAGGTCAATTTTCACGGAATTTTGTATGGGAAAAGGATATCGGAGATGAAGGTCTTCCCACTGTCACGCAATGCTTATGCTCAGATTACGGTCAAAAAGCGCTTGAAGTGGGAAGACATGGCTTCACTGCAAAGCAATGGGGAAGTGCTGTACACTCCAGGTCAACGTGCTTTTGTCGAGGCATACTGTATTACCAGGCATACTGTATTACTTCGAAGTACGGTACCAATTAGCTACACGCTCAGGATCGTGATATCCTCCCGCTTGAGCTGCAACGGCGAGCGGGCATCCTTGACGGCGCGCAGGATGGCGTTGCCCGGCTCATTGATGCGGTCGCGCATGGTTTGCATCACTCGCGCGGGCACGGGCAGCCCGGAGCGACGCAGCTTCTGCATCACCCAGCGCGTGAGCACCACCGCGGGCTCGTCCTTGTCCTCGCCCTCGGGCGTCTTGACGCGCCGGTGAAACGCCTTGAGCGCCATGACGCCGCTGAGGTCGAGACGCACGCAGTTCTCGGGTCGGTACGGATACAGCTCGTCCTCGTCCACGAAGTTGAGGACCATGACGCCCTGGTCGCCGACGCCCAGTCGACCGACAGCCGCTGGCCTTTTCTCTGAGAACATGACGAAGTTGGTCTCGGTGACGACGTCCTCGACCTCCGAGATGATGAGACGGCGGTGCATGATGTCCTTATTGGCGCCGTGCTCGCTCGTGCACGTGTACCTGGAGCTCATGGACTTGGTGTCCATGTGTTTGACGTGGAACTGGATGAACTCGAAGGCGTCCTTGACGGTCGTAAGACCTTCCAGCGGGGTGATGTCGAAGCGGATCGAGCAAAAGTCGCCGGCTTCGTCCACGAACTGGGCGGTCTCGGTGTATTCACGAGCCTCGTTCATGAATTGCGTGCGCTTCTCCACGAGCTCCACGGCGTCGCGGCACTGCTGCGCGCGCAGACTCGTGAGCGTCTCGGTGCGCTTGGCCCAGTCTCGGCCCAGGTGGATGTACGCCTCGAGCGGCCACCGGGTGTTGACGGCGTGCGTGAGCTCGGACAGCGCCGACTGCGCCGACAGCACGCGCAGCTGGTGCTGCTTGACCGAGTTGCGCAGCACCTTGTTGGCGATCTCGGTCTCGATCTGCCGACGGTCCTTCTCCTGCCACGCCACGATGTTGGTGCGGTTCTGCAGGAACGACACCTGGCCCTCCAGCTCCTTGATGTGCTCCAGCAGCTCACTCTTCTCCTCCTACATGTTACGACAACAGCTCGGTCAATTGCGCTCGTCCACTGACTCCACCCTCCGTCTCGACGCTTACCTTCCGGACGAGGTACGTGGGCTTGCGCCACTTGCCCCGACACCTCTTCCTGGGCGTCGCGGCGTCCTTCTCCTCCTCCTCGGAAGCTCGGCGCTTCAGGACCTTCTCTCGGGGGGTGTTGACCGTGAGTTCCGGCTCCTGCTCCGGTTCGGGCTTGTCGGCCGCCGGCAGTGTCGTCTGTGTTGTCAATGCCGGCGCGCCGTCGCTCCTCCGTAGAACGAAGGCAAGTCCCGGTAGCGTGTGCGGGTTCTGATTCTGCGACTGCGAGTCTACGGGGCACGTGTCGCCCAGCAGACTCGCCATGTCGTACTTGGAACGCTGGCAGCTCATAGTCTCCGATCTCCTTCCTCTCTTCGGCCGAGCTGTTCGCTGAGTGAGGAGCTCCGGTTCGCGACACGCGACGGATACGTGATTGGGCCGGTGCCGACATCAACCGCGTGATGACGCGCCAGCTTTTTCGCTAGTTTCGCCGAGCGCGCCTTCTTCTCCTCGACTTCTCGGCGCTAAGGGTTGTATTAGTGCAGGTCGCTGTTGCAATGGTGGCGGCTTGGCGGAGGGAGACTCGCCGGCTGACTTACAGGAACTTTTTTGGCCTGGCTGGCGAATGAAGACACCAGCCGTCGTTCGCAATCAAGGCTTGTTTTTGTCTGCTTGATGAAGAAATTCCCAGTTTGCTCCACTACCAACTTTACATGCAAAAATAAGAGGATACAGCTCGAATTGTGCACAAAGGTGAAAGCCCGCTCACAGAATCGCATTCACTCTCGGATAACACGACATGGTACGAGGCTGCGGGATGGGCCTCATACAAAGCTCACTCACGCAGCCAGCAAGACGCAGACTGCTCGGGTTAGAAGGGCTTCTTCGTAAGGTCGGGGAGATTTGCAGCACCAAAGAAGGCCAACTTCGGCGCATTATGCTGTAACAACGCTCAGTCCTTCGCTAACACAGCTTAAATAGTATGGTAGCAACAGCTACTCTGGGTCTTCGAGTAGAATCTCCGCACGCGTGAAAACCTCAACGAATTTTCGGTAGCAGTCGTCCTCGAGTATCCTCGGCGAGCGCTTCCCGTCGAACCGCAGCGATACGAACAGCAGAAACTCGTGCTTGTCATCGAAAGCGAGCTCGATCTCGGGAAGAACGCCGCCCCAAAGTGGTGCATCCGTCTCCTTCCACTTCGTCAGTCGGAAGCGACTGGCCTTGTCCCCTGCTCCCATTGTTACTTTACGGAGGGCTGAACTACTTCGAACGCTGCGTGCGGCCAGATAAACGTCAAGCTTGGCCAGAGAGATTTTGCGGTTCACTTCGAACGAGGCTTCGCACCAGCCGAGCGTGGATCGAACCTGCCAGTCCGAGAGCGCAACGAGTGCCACAACAAAGGCGGCAAAGGCCAGCAGATTGATCGCCCACCAAAGGAACGGGTGGTGAAGCACGGGATTGATGAGAGCCGTCACGGCCCACTCGGGGATGTGGCCGTTCCAAGTGCCACCCGTGATCCGGTCGATCACGTCAAACATGAAGATGCCACCGACAAAGTACTGAAGCGAGTGGAGGGTTACAGACATTTGCGACTGCTGCGTCATCGCCGTCATGAGCGCGCGCGTGTTGAGATTGACACGAGAGCAAGCCGCCTCGAGCTGGTTCGTTGCGGTGGACTCGGCGATCATCTGAAGTTGCTCGAGCTGCAACATTGTGTTCTCCATCAACTTAATGGAGTCGTGACACCGCATAATGGTCTGCGCCTTGAGTTGCGGCAGGGCGAGCACCTGAAACAGCCGAGTGTCGGCGTCCGACTCGGGCCCTCCAAGGAACGTTCTCCTCCCCCCATCCTCCGATTCGTCTCGACTTCCTTCGAGATCATCGCGGTCACGGGAAAGATCAACATTCTCGAGGGAATCCAGCAGATACTCGAGTGTCTCGGCCAGCAGAATCGTGTCTTTCGAGACCGCGGACAGCTTTTCGCGCACCAGCAGGACAGTGGCTGGTTCCCGATGCACCTTGTGGATCAGCTGGCGGATTTCCTTGAGCGTCGCATCCAACACGAACGTCCGCGCGAAGAAGTTCTTGATGAAGATGTCTCGACATACCAGCCCCACGTAGGCGGTGAAGACGTGCTCGTACCGGAACACGTTTGGCCCAGAGAATAGACAGCCGGCTTTCCCGACAACCAGAACATCGTCTGGAGTCAAGTCGTGGCTCGTCTGGATGTCTCCAAGCACCTGCGCCAGCTCATTGGCGTAGCGAGCGTCACTGACGTAGGCTTGCGCCGGCAGCTTGGGGCGGATCTGCTTGCTCAGGATGCAGTTGTACTTGTTGCGCTGGAACGAGTCGCCAAGGTAGAGCATTTCCAGTAGGCTCAACTGGTAGCGGGAGAGCAAGTCGTTGACCAGCATGGACGAGTCCTGGTGGACGTCCCCGAGCAGCCGAGAGAGATGGTCGATCGCCACGTCGTCGCCCAAGCGGTCCATAATCGCCTCGACTTTGATGCCGTAGATGAGCGAGCCGTCGCTGTTGAGGTGCATGCCGAAGTTCTCAACCTGCACGATGCCCGGGATCTCGGGGAAGTGGCTTTCCGCCTCAAAGTTGGTGAACCGCACAAAGTCGTAGTCCAGGACGCGGACCTGGGTCTGGCCGACAGGCACTCGGAACTGCGTGTCGGTCGGGCTGCTGTCCACGCAACTCGTGAGGATGCCGCCCTGACAGCGGTCGAGAACGCCCATGCGCTCATTCAACGCCACGATTTGGTTGGTTCCGAACGGCACCCACTCGCCGATGAGGGCGTACACGTCTCCTAACGTGATCGCTTCGGAGGTTTTCTTGGTGATACTCGTGGCCCCTTTCGCGCACTCTCGAGCCCTGTCGGCGTTGCTCCGCTCCTGGATCTTGTAGTACCCGTCACTTCGTGACCGCAGACAGCGAGGCAGGAACGGGCTCGACACGTACGACACATCGTCGCTCTCGGTGATGCTGCTGGGCCTGCTGTAGCCTCCTGACCGCAATACAAAGTGCTGGCCGTCGTATCGGACGACCAGCAGCCGCCGCTCGAGCGGAGCTGGCGGGTAGACGAAGGCGTCGACGGTGTCTTGAAAGTACCGAGGCAACAACCTCAGCGCCAATTGACCCTTGACCGAGACCTGGTACGCCGTAATGGGCTGGAAGTCGTCGCTGGAGAGTTTGAGGCCGTTGATGAGGCGCAAGGCCCAGAGATCGTCGACGGCGGCCTTGCCCTCTCTAGACAAGTTGATCCAGCGCCGCAACGTCCTGCCCTTGAAGGACAGCCGCATGGACGCCGGCGCGTAGTCGAAGTCGAAAGCGTCGCACAGGATGCCTTCGAACATGAGCACCAGCAGCGGCACGTGTCGGATCCAGCGTTCATTCTGTCGGGCCGAGTTGGACGCCACGGCGTACAGACTGATGAGGTACAGCAGCTTGAACTGGTTGGCACTGAGCAGTGAAGCCGCCGAGGTGGCCTCTGTCATCGCCTCCGGGGTCGTGCCCGGGGGTGGTGACGGCGAAAACCTCGGCGCTGGAGATGGTGCCGGTGAGGACGTCCGTGACTGCATCGGGGTGCTCTACCGGAGTGCCGATTCCGAGGTGGGGCTAGCCCCGACTGAGTGGCCGTGCTTCCGGCTTGGACGGCGGTGTGCGAATGTCTGTACTTGCTGCTGCTTGTGGTGGTTCGACGAGGGGCAAAGACGGCAGGAGTCCTGGATCATTGGCGTCACTGCTGGACACCCGGAGCTCCAGACCGAGCACTTTGCACGTCTCGGTACAACGTGAGCCTTTCCAGATGAGCCTAATAAAGCGCCTCGCCTCCTATTGCCCTGAAACCTCCGGCGTGCGACGTTTCCCTAGTTTCCTTCAGGGCGTCGATTGGCTTCCAAATCGGGAAGCGCGACGGCATCCGTTGCTGGCATTTGATGCACCACGTCCAGGGCCCCCGAAAAAAAATTGACGCCGCAATAACTTACATAAATAACCGCAAGTTATTTATTTTGTCGGGGCAAATGCATAATTTATTGTGGTGACATACTAAAAGAGGTAATTTATGTGTGGCTTCACATTAAATTATCCTCTCAGTGTCATGCTCATTGAGACCAAGTACATGCTCCTACATGTAATTCCAGCGACATCCAACGTGGTCGAGCGCTTTTTCAGCGTTGCTCGTGCCACATTTGGTCAGGAACGCCACGGGCTGCAGCCCATTACCCTGGCAATGATTCTCTTTTGAAAGAAAACAGCGCATACTGGGATGCACATACGACAAAACAGCTCGCTCGTAGATAAGCTTCCTGTACACTGATCATCTAGTTATTGCAGCAGTAACTCAGTTATTTATTTTACCTCTCGCACAAGCAGCGTAATGTGTTGGTGATGAGGCCAAGATAAATAACAATACGGCCCTAGTGCCGTCTCAAATGTGCTGAAAGTGCCTGAATTTTGATAGATAAACCGTTCGATTTTGACTTTATACACACACTCACGTAGTCTACTTGCACAATGCTCTAACTAATGTGCCGCGCTCGAAACGCTGAAGCCGACAGCAGCACTTGCCAACCGGTCCCTTCGGGAGCAACAGCCACGACATCCCCCCCATCTCCTCATAACTCTGGAGACGGGGGGGGATTGGTTTAGCTCACTCGAGGATGGCGGAGCACAGGAAGTCGATCTCGTCCGAGGACAGGAAGCTCTGGTGGCAGCTGGAAGGAAGGGGCATGTCGTTGAACTCGCCCAGGTATGAGGCCGCGGCCACGGGCAGGTCGGTCCACACGGACTCGTTGAGTCCGCAATCGAGCGAGTCGGGCGTGTACATGGTGACGTCGTCCGAGGACATCGCTGAGGAGAAGGACGCGCTGGAGCACGTCGAGTAGCTGGAGCCGGCGGGGGACACGGCCGGCTCGTTCATGGGCGTGAGACCGGCGAGCGCTGCCATGTCGAGCATGGAGATGGACGAGGGCGACTGCAGGCCGCTGAGACTGCCGTGCACGGCCTTCTTGGTGCGCGCAACCTGGCGTTTCTGGCGGTCGAACTTGCGCTGGATCTTGTTGGCCTTGTCGCGGTGGAACAGGCACAGCTGGTGCGGCTGGCCGTTGCGCTTGCTGGAGCGCACGTTGGTGCACTTACCGGTCTTGTACCTGCACTTGTTGGTGCCCGTAGCGGGCGTGTCGGCCAGGCCGATAGCGGGCTGCGCCGACGGCGTCGAGGAAGAGATAGCCACCATTTGTGTGTGAATGTAGAGGCACAGGGGGAAGCTGGTGTTGCGTCCTCGAAGTACTTGTGCTCGAGGCGTCGAGTTCTGAAATGAATGAGGCCTGACAGGCAGCCTCGACGGTTCTGGCCGCCGTGACTGGCAGTGTCAGCCGACAGACAGGATCCACGACGCCCGTCGCTCGCCCGGCAATGCAATTGCACTGGCCCAGCAGTCAAGGCGTGGACAGGCCGAGTGGGAGCGAGCCTCACACCGTGGCACGGGCCGCTCCAGCCGGCAATGCACTCACCTCGCCGAGCCGCTACGTGGCCAGCGACCGCATGTCATGGCGGACGTGCCGGCAAATGGAAGCGTCAAATGGCAATGGCGACGATGGATCGAGCATATGGATGACAGCTATAAGTGTTCACGACGCGGTATTTCGTGGCGAGCTCACCAAAGTCGCAGCAGATGGAGCTCGGATGGCACAGCTTGAGATAAGATGAGGCAAACTCACCGCCGCTGTCGGCATAAGAGTATCAACGCAAGCCCTACATTGCGCCTCCGTCCGACGCGAAACTCGCATCGCTCGATTTCGACGGGGTATCCGTTCCTGTAGGTCTGTATCCGATACAGGGCGCGCCCATGGCAGGCCCAGAGGACCACAGCTGTCACCACAGTGGCGTTGGATCGGGCGAGAGCTTGTTGCCGACATCTCGCGTCAGAGTTGCTGCTACTGCCGCTACTGTTGCTGCTGGTGTCCATGGTGGACGCCTCGGGTGGCCAACAACGGCGACGGGCGTTGGACCTGGCCATGCCACGGCGGTGATGGGTGGATGGGTGCATCGGTGCACGGATCGGCCACGAGATGGCTCCGAATGCGAGCCGTTGGCGAGCCTCCAGCGGTGGCTGGCTGGCAGTGACTGCTGCTTGCTGCGACACGAACGGCAAGGCCGAGATCGAGGGGTTTGCATCAAACTTTACTAACAGTTTGGTGGTTGCCCGTGGCGCGCGTGTCTTGGCCGACGATGGCAGTCTCTGCACTGCATCTGCACCGAATGTCCCCGGGTTTGCCGCCGTCTCGCTGGCAAGGATACACACCTGGGGGCAGACGCGAAAGGAAACTGATCACGATGGTCGCGACGGCGGCGTCGTGTCATGCACAACGTCAACCGATTGACCTCGCCGGCTCGTTCCGATAAAGCGTATGCTTTTGCAGCGGTGAGACGCAGCACCGAGCAGCAGTGCTGCTCATCTGGAGACCCGAGGGCGTCCTCCGGATCTCGCCCGATTTAGATACATGTTGCAGTCAAGTTTTTGGATGGTGCGCCGGCATCGCCATCGGCCATGAGACCCCCGTCCGATGTTGAGAAGCAGCGGATCGTGCCGACCTGCCTCCACGGAAACTAAGATCGTTCGAGAGAGGAAGCAGCGTTAGGCAACGCGTGTAAAAGTCCACACAGTCGCGGAGGTGCACTACTGGAGGCACTCTCGTTGCAGGGTGGCCCACGGTTTTCCGGCTTCGGTTCGACGGCCGTCACGGCTGTGGCACCCGCATCTCGATGGGATGGATACATACCTGTACAGCCCAGCGCTGCTGCTCTCGCTTGGTGCTTGCAGCGGAGTTGATGGGAAGCCATCGGCGGTCTGCCCCTTACTTACTCGCGAGCGGATACACTCGACCGCTCCAAACAGAAACACGTCCTCCTCCTGTCAAGCAGTGGGACCTTTTGTGTCTCTCCGCCGATGAGTCATGGCAGAGGCTACGTGCACGGTCTGGCACATACAGTTCTGCACAGTCTAGGAAAACACATAGTTTAATCAAGTCGAATCAAGTATCAAGTATTCTTCCAGCGAGGATGGATGTCATCTTTGCTCGGTTGCGCATCGCAAACGTGCCGGTAAAAAAATCTAAGATCTGGTCATTATACTGTTCGGCTCGCTGTTGAGCTCCGCCCTCCTCCGCAAATACCGCGCGGCCCCGCTTCGCGGGCACCCTGCGCGGTTTGCTGTGTCTTCGCGCCTCGCACACGCTCACCTCAGTTGGTATTTTGTTATATAACACTCACCCCTCCTTTGTCAGACTGTGCATGGGGACACTGCCGATGAGTCACAACGGAAAAGCCGAGCCAAAAGCTGCAGCATGCTCCACCCGCTCAGCGGTCCAATTCGACAGCGCCGCCGCCACCGAGCCGCTCCGGCTCCTTTGGAGAGAGATCTGAACTCGGGTCTCCCATCTTCGTCGAGCTCCGCGACGAGAATCACCACGTGCCTCCTCCGATCGAGGAACGGTGCTCCGAAATCGGCTGCAGTGCAGATGTCTCCTTGACCTTCAAGGTGGCGCGATGCCAATCATTGCTGCGGTGCAAGTGAGCCCTTGGAGCCGTTGGCCAAGCTTCACACCTCCCAGCGGGCACACGGCCCCGATCTCGAGATGTTGGGAGGGCACGCATCCGCGGCGCCCAAGCCTTCCGTATCTTCACCTCTATGCATGCACTTCGCTCGTGCATGTATCATGGTTGTAGTTGTACGAGCTCATCTGCGGAGATAGGTCAGTCACTGCGATGGCGCGGATACCGACGTGCGGGGCGTGTGCTGGATAGTCATAAGGGGGTTGTAGTAGCGCCTGAAGAGCATGTAGTCGCGCCACAGCAGACGTGTTATGGATGCTATCACCGAAAAGGGAGCGCATGCGCAAGCTGCAGACCTCTACAACGAGACAGGTTGTAGTGCAACGTGCAACTTACTCGTGGATGTCAAGCAAGCATGACGAAGTAGCGCAAACGACTAGCATCATAAACTATTTACTGGACATCATTACATGCCTTGACTGGCTGAGGGCGATCTCTGTTTTAGCGGCGGCGGCGTCACGACACTCGTCCGAGGCGACGAGCGCGGGCGAGCGCCTCGCTTCTGCCGCTGGCGCTCCGCGAGGCAGAGTTCCACTGCCTGACCCCAAAGTAATACCCGCCTCGAGATGGTATTCACCACCTCGGCCCTGGTCGTCCGGTGCCCGACACGAAGGATTCCGCTCCTTCGGGCCCGACGAGGCGCCGCAACGTGATGCCGACCGAGATGTCCTCGCGCACCCGGCTGCGCAGATGGTACGTACGGGTGCAGCTTGTCTTGCTCGCCTGGCTGTCCGGAGTCAGGCGCAGGAGCAGCGTTACTGTCGGCTTCGGAGGCGGTGAATCTCTTGAGGTAGAAGACGGCGTTGGACTCCTGCACGAGGAAGCTGCAGGCTCCGCACGAGCGTTCGGGCAGGTCGATGCGCTCTACGGTCCGCGCGTGGAGGAAGATATCCACCATGCCGTAGTAGTAGGTGCGGTTAGTGACGCAGCCCATTAAGCGGGAGACGCCGTCGCGCGGCACGACCAACTGGTCTTGGATGACTTCGGCCACGTCTGCTACGATCATTCCCCGCACGAAAGAGATGCTGAAATCGACGGTGTAGAACTTGCCGAAGCGCTCGAAAGTGTCGACGTCGAAGAACTCGCGCGTGGGGTCGATACTGCGCGTTTGTGCTGCAACAAACCGGCGCACAGTGTCGAGCTTTCGTCTCGCATAGCAGAGTCCTTCCCTAGCCGGATATCACTCCATCGGGGATACGACTCCATCGGGGTCATTAGCGTCATTCTCTCTTCAACTATGTCAGCCACGCACACATTTTCCTACAACTATTGTGCACTGGATGGAGCAACTCACATAGTGCATGGCTGGGTCATGCGTGAGTCGATGCAGGTCTCCGAGACTCTGCTTGAGCTGCCTCATGACGTCCAGCATGTTTTGATGTTCTCGCCTGCTCTTCTCCTCTCCCACCTGCACCTTTCCCTCGTCACCCTCTTCCTACTCATTCAGCAAACCTTCGGCGCTCGTGTCCCCTTTGAAAAGGAGAAAATATTGGTGCGCTACTAGGAACTTGAGTTCTCTCACTGCAAGCTCCACCTTCTTCTTCTGCGCTATTGGCCGCATAATTTTCGAAGTTGCTCTAAAAGCAACGTGACAATCCCTATGTTGCATCATATGTTTACACACCAAATCCAACTCATGTTGAAGTTCTCCGCAGCAGCTTCCATCGAGTCCAACGCCATCTTCTACCTCAAGAGATTACTGCCTCCGACGCCGACAGTGACGCTGCTCCTGCTCCTGCGTCCGGCCAGGCGAGCAAGGCGACGTGACCGTCATGATGAGCGGCATCGTGGACGTGGACGAGCTGCACCCGTACCATCCGCGCAGCCGGGTGCGCAAGGACATCTCGGTCGGCATCACGTTGCGGCGCCTCGTCGGGCCCGAAGGTGCGGAATCCGTCGTCATGCGACGCTTCTCCGTCAAACACCACCTCGGGCACCGGACGACCAGGGCCGAGGTGGTGAATACCATGTCGACGCGGGTGCTACTTTGGGGTCAGGCAGTGAAACTCTGCCTCGCGCAGCACCGGCGGCAGAAGCGAGACGCCCCCAAGCGCGTTTGGAGCACCCACGGTTCCCGTGCTCGCCGAGTGTCGTGACACCGCCGCCACCAAAACAGAGATCGCCCTCAGCCAGTCCAGCCATGTAATGATGTCCAGTAAATAGTTTATGATGCTAGTCGTTTGCGCTCCTTCGTCATCTTTGCTCGACATCCACAAGTAAGTTGCAACGTTGCACTGCAACCTGACTCGTTGTAGAGGTCTACAGCTTGCGCATGTGCTCCCCTTTCGGTGAGAGCATCCATAACACGTCTGCTGTGGCGCGACTACAAGAAAGGTCATGCTGCCGCAGTGCCGTGGAAACGCGACTGCAATTACCTTACGACTATCCAGCACACGCAGCATTTCCCCCGCACGTCGGTATCCGCGCCATCGCAGTGACTGACCTACCAACTACAACCATGGTACACGCACGAGCGAAGTGCATGCATAGAGGTGGAGATACGGAAGGCTTGGGCGCCGCGGATGCGTGCCCTCCCAACATCTCGAGATCGGGGCCGTGTGCCCGCTGGGAGGTGTGAAGCTTAGCACACGGCTCCAAGGGCTCACTTGCACCGCCAGCAATGATTGGCATCGCGCCACCTTGAAGGTCAAGGATACGTCTGCACTCGCGGAGCTCGACGAAGATGGGAGACCCGAGTTCAGATCTCTCTCCAAAGGAGCCGGAGCGACTCGTGGCGGCGGCGATGTCGAATTGGACCGCTGAGCGGGGGGAGCTGGCTGCATGCTGCAGCTTTTGGCTCGGCTTGCCCGCTGTGACTCATCGGGGAGGCACAGAAGGTCCCACTGCTTGACAGGAGGCCGCTCGCGCGTAAGTAAGGGGCAGACTGCGGCGGGGTGTCTATGATGGCTTCCCATCAAGCGAGAGCAGCAGCGCTGGGCCGTACCAGTATGTATCCATCCCATCGAGATGCGGGTGCCACAGCCGTGACGGCCGTCGAACCGAAGCCGGAAAGCCGTGAGCCTCCCTGCAACGAGAGTGCCTCCACCTCCGCGACTGTGTGGACTTTCACACGCGTTGCCTAACGCTGCTTCCTCTCTCGAACGATCTTAATTTCCGTGGAGGCAGGTCGGCACGATCCGCTGCTTCTCAACATCGGACGGGGGTCTCATGGCCGATGGCGATGCCGGCGCACCATCCAAAGACTTGACCGCAGCATGTATCTAAGTCGGGCGAGATCCGGAGGACGCCCTCGGGTCTCCAGATGAGCAGCAGGGCTCGGTGCTGCGTCTCACCGCTGCAAAAGCATACGCTTTATCGGAACGAGCCGCCGAGGTCAATCGGTTGACGTTGTGCATGCCACGACGCCGCCGTCGCGACCATCGTGATCAGTTTCCTTTCGCGTCTGCCCCCAGGTGTGTATCCTTGCCAGCGAGACACATCGGCGGCGGCAAACCCGGGGACATTCGGTGCGGATGCAGTGCAGAGACTGCCATCGTCGGCCAAGACACGCGCGCCACGGGCAACCACCAGACTAGCAAGCTTCCCGCTGGATCCCAGGCAAGCAGCTTGACGTGTCTGGATGTAACTTACAACAGGCAAGACTCCGCCGAAGCGATGCGCTTTGTTGGGCCGTCTAATCCAATCCACAGGAATTTTGAAGTCACACGAACAGAACAACCAACATTTTCCGGTGGTGCATCCAGCTGAAGCTTACAAAGTTGCTTTTAACCGCTGCTGGAGCAACATAATGCTCCTATGTTGCGTGCCAAACGTTGTGAATTGTGTGCACCACATTCAGCAACGTTAGATTCGCAGCCACACAAACATGCTTGCGGTGCGCCATCGAGCGCTGCTACGCAGGCTGCAGGCAACTAGTGCACGCGCGCGGTACCTCGCCACGGCCACGAAAGATGCCAAGGAGGACGTCGCGCTGACGCCGGCAACGGTGGGGCCGTTCATGTCGGAGCGGCTGGAGGAATTCAAGCCTGATCGCATCCGCAACTTTAGCATTGTGGCGCATATCGACCACGGCAAATCGGTGCGACTTGGCTTGGATATAATTTAACGTGTCGGAGCTAAACCTCGGAACCGATTTATATTTAATGATGTAGACGCTTGCGGACAGACTTCTGGAGTCGAGCGGCAACATCTCGCGCCAAGAGCGAGAAAGCGCCCAATTCCTGGACAACCTCAAGGTAGAGAGAGAACGCGGCATCACCGTGAAGGCTCAGACGGCTTCCATGGTCCACCGCGACTCCAAAGCGGGGGAGACGTTCATGCTCAACCTAGTGGACACTCCTGGCCACGTGGACTTCAGCTATGAGGTGAACCGGTCGCTGTCCGCCTGTGAGGGCGTGCTGCTGCTTGTGGACTGCTCACAGGGCATCCAGGCCCAGACACTGGCCACGTACTATGCTGCTAAGGAGAGGAACCTGCACGTGGTGCCGGTGCTGACCAAGATCGACATGCCGCACGCCCAAGTGGACGACAGCATCTTGAGTCTGTCGTCGCTGCTAGATGTCGATCCGGACGAGGTGCTGCTCACGTCGGCCAAGAGTGGAGAAGGTATCAGTGATGTACTGCCGGCGGTGGTAGCTCGACTGCCGCCGCCGGTCGACTGCGACCCCGCGGCCCCGCTGCGCTGTCTGCTGGTTGATTCATACTACGATGACTATCGAGGCACCGTGTGTCTCGTTAAGGTCGTGGACGGCGCCATTTTCCCTGGGGACAAGATTTACAGCGCACACCAGAAGACCAAGCACGAGGTGCAGGAAACGGGTTTGCTGCTGCCTGGGCGGTACAAAACGAGCGGGTTGTACGCGGGTCAGGTTGGCTACATCATCGCAGGCATGAAAACCACGACAGAAGCCAAGGTTGGCGACACGTTTTTCCGCGAAGGAGCGGCGTCAGCGGATCTGAAGGCGCTTCCGGGCTTCCAAGAGGCTCGCAGCATGGTGTTCGCCAGTATGTATCCGACAGACGAGTGCAGCTTCGACGAGCTGCGCGTGGCCATTGAAAAGCTCACGCTAAATGACGCGAGTGTGACGGCGCAGCTGGAAACGAGTGGGGCGCTCGGAATGGGCTTCCGCTGCGGCTTCTTGGGGCTGCTGCACATGGAGGTCTTCCACCAGCGGCTTTCGGATGAGCAGGGCATGCAAGTGATGGTTACCGCGCCGATGGTGCCGTACACTGTGATTGACCCCGACGGCAGCCAACATATCGTGGAGACGCCTGGTGCTTTCCCCGAGTCGACAAAGTACTACGAGATCTTGGAACCGATGGTGGAGGCGTCGATTATCACTCCGGCGTCGTATTTGGGGCCCGTCTTGGCGCTTGCCAAGGAAAAGCGAGGCGTCCAGACGAACCACGTGTACCTCGAGGATGGACGCATCATCGTGACGATCAAAGTTCCGTGGCAGGAGGTTGTTACCAACTTCTACAACGAACTGAAGACCATTTCTTCTGGTTATGGTAAGCTTCGTTTTATCCGTTACTCAAAGGATATTATCTTGATTTTGTCTAACTTCTTTTATATTTTAGCAACGCTGAACTACCGCGAGATCGAGCCCCAGAAATCCGACATCGTCAAGGTGGATCTGCTCATCAACGGCAGGGTACTGGATGCGCTTTCCTTTGTGTGCCACCGGAGCAGAGCCACGCCCGACGGCCGCGCGCTGTGCCAGAAGCTCAAGCGAGTGATCGATCGGCAGCAATTCGAAATCTCGATCCAGGCGGCGCTGGGCGGCAAAGTTTTTGCCAAGGAGCGAATCGCGCCGTACCGCAAGGACGTGCTGATCAAGTCGGGCAAGACCGTGGGTGGTGGCGATAGCACACGAAAGAAGAAGCTGCTGGCGAAGCAGAAGCAGGGCAAGCGCCGCATGAGGACCGTCTCGAACGTGCAGCTCTCGCAGGATGCCTTCTGGTCCGTGCTTTCCAGATAACAATCGGTTTTACTCTACGAAAGCTCTCGAAAATGCTTGATTTACATGCAAAACTAAAGTAAATTGTCAGTTTAGTAGAATATTCCGACCGTGTGGGCTGAAGATAATTGTAACTGCAAGCACATGAATATAAAGAGGGAAAGTACTTCCTCCGTATCGTAAAAATAGGGACATTATGACAAAAATCATCGTTTCTCGTCCAATAAGAACGCGAATGAAGC
>AWVW02045065.1:0-19968 GCA_000500225.2 Phytophthora pinifolia
CGAACGGCCGGTCGAGGTGGAGCTGGAGTGCGCCGTGTATGGCGACGGAACTGTGTTTCCCGTGAAGGTCGCACGTGATGCGGATGTGGAGGCGCTGCAGGAGGCTATCTTCGAGAAGAGACGATACAGCGAGCGTTATATGTTTGCCGCGAGCGACTTGACACTCTACTTGGCGGGGAAGAAGGAAGGCGAGGAAATCAAGTGGCTGAAGGATGACGGCAACTTGGATGCTCTCTTGCAAGGAGATGTCGATAAGAAGTACATGAAGATGTTTTCGTGGTGGAAGCTCAACAGGGAGGAGTTGTTTGGGCCTTGTTTCACGCCCGGAGAGGAAGAAATTCACGTGCTGGTGGAACTCCCAGTTCTGTCTAGCAAGCGAGCACGTGTTGAAATTGTGCCGCGAATTGAGCAGCTAGAAGATGTGCCTCACATCAACATTGAAGGGGTGCAATATGTGACGCTGCCAGCTGCATTTCTCGAAAAGTGTGGTTACAAAGTTCCGGGTGATTTGATGCTGTATTGTCGTAGTCAAGTGCGCGATCTGTGGAATTTTGTGCAAAACGAAGTCATTGTGAAGAATGGAAGAGGATTCATTGTGGGACCTCCTGGCACAGGCAAGTCTGTGTCTACGTTGAGTTACGTGGCTTCTTTGGATCACGAGGAATGGAACGTCGTCTGGATTCATTTGAGTAATTGTTTGGACACTTGTTTGTCGCTGGGAACGAAGGAATACTGGGAAATCGACGATTTATCAAGATTTGAGTTGCCTCGAGTAGCCGGCAAGAAACTCTTCATTTGTTTGGATGGCTTCAAGGGAACGACTGCGCACACGCTCTTCTTCAAACGCGTCTTCGCGCATCTCAACAAGACAAATGAGAGACTTATTGTCTGCTCCATGATGGCCACTCTTGGGAAGAGGAACCGGGAGGACGATCGTTGGGCAAACATCCAAGTATTTTTCATGTATTCGTGGACGCAAGACGAATACATCGCTGCCATCGCCGATCAGACTTTTTATGACAAGATCTTGTCGAAGTTGGACGCAACGAGTTCCAACGAGGTGAATGAGGACGACGGTTTCGAAGCAGAATGGAGTGAGGAGGACAAGAAGAAGCATGCGCTTGATTTGAAGTTCTACTATGCTGGGGGTTCGTGCCGATTTATGTTCCAATACCTTACGGACGACGTGATGAAAGTTCTGGAAGCCGGGGTTCGATCTGCCGCTAACAAGGCAGATCTGGTCAAATATTGCGTTGGCGATTTGCGCACCGATGCTATCATCAACAGGCTCTATGGGATGCAATGTGACGGCGGTGTGAATGCGCGGTTCCCCGTGAGCTCATATGCTGCCTCCCTCTTTGCAGAAGAATGTGACGAAAAAACCATTGCGCAGTTGGCGGCTCGTCTTAATGCGTCAAACAATCCTTCGGTGGATGGCCACCTTTTTGAATGGCTCTTTTTGGCATCTGTGCCAAAGCGTGCGGTGAAATTATTCGGCGACCACGGAGTGGAAGAGGTTCTGCCTCAAGCAAACGTTCTTCGTTTCGATCTGAAGAAACGATTCAAAGTGTTACGAGATGGACAAATCAAAGGAGACCAGAGTTGGTTGCAGCCGACAGTGTGGAATCAAGGTGGCTACGACGCGGTGCATTTCGATAAAGACGAAGGCAAGGTCATCTTTGTCCAGGTGACGCGTTCAGATAAGCACGATTTCAAGATGCGCTTCTTTTACGAAGTGCTTTACAAATTGAAGAGCGCAAGAATGGAGATCAAACAAGTGGTGGTGTATTTCGTGGTCAAGCCGGCCCAGTATCTGAACTTCAAGATTGACCACATTGAGGATCGCGACGTTTTGTGTGAGTTCGATGCGAGCTGGACCCGTCCAGAAGAGAGTCATATTCGAGTGCGCGCGTATGAAGCAGCTCCAGTCTAGTTTCAAAAATATTTTATTCGCTGAGTTCCGAGGTTCCAAAACCGCGTTCCGAACCGGTTCCAAAATGATGTCGTACTTACTAGAGCTGCTGTGGTCTATCCCAGTCTCGCGTAGACCTAGTCTAGAAAAACCTTGTTCCAAAAGTTGCTTCTGCTCGAATGTATGTCGGGGACCAGGCACGCAGCTGGGAATCAGTTGGATCTGGTCACTGCATGAGAACGGGGCTGAACCCGTGAGTGTTGGTAGGAGCTCCGAGGAGAGCGCAGCTAGCGCTTGAATAATTCAGTCTCCATTTTCCGAAGTGCTTCTCTAGGAACCAAGTTCCAATAACTTCAACGTCGATCTTGACCACAACGCATTTCTACTGGTCAAAAGCACTCCATGATTTTGCCCAATCGTCTGCCGGTCTCTTTCTGCTGCTGCACCGTAACTGCCGATGCAGCGCCGATCCCTTCCCGACGAGCGCGCCGTGCTGCCCACCCTCGCCCGCGCCGCTCGCCGTTCGCCCTTCAGCAGCCCACACGCCATGCCGCGTCGAGTCTCCCGCCCCGTGCTGCTTCTTCTTGTGCTGGGAGGTCTGGGGCTTCTGGTAGTAACCGCCAACTTCGTCTTCACGTGGCGCGCCACGTCCGTCGCCCGCGCTCGGGCCGAGGAGCACCTGGCTAGTCTTGGTGGGAACCCCGGGCGCACTAATACAGGAGACAACAATGGACCAAAAGCGCTGAATGCACAGGATGGAGAAGGAGGCCAGCAGCTGCCCCAGCAGGAAGAGCAAGACCAGTTCTCGGCTGACGACGCGCAGCTAATGGAAAAGCAGCTCGTGTACACGATCCACCAGGTGGCGCAGCGCACAAGCGAGAAGCGCGGCATTGTGTTGCCGATGTTTGACGGCATTGCCGCTCTGGGGCTGTCGCTGATCATGGAGTTGAGGGCCATGGGCGTGGATCTGCCCATCGAGGTGCCGTACTGCGGAGACCTCAAGGAGTCGCTTCAGCGGACGGTGCTAGAGAAGGAGGACATTGGAGTCATCCGCTTCTATGACGTCTGCGAGCTGGCTGCACAGACTGCTAGCACGCTGGACGCGTCGCGGAAGGTCTTCTGTCAGAGTCTGCGCAACTGCCACCGAGCGTACCGGTCGTTTGATATCAAACTGCTGGCCGTGACGTTCTCGCAGTTCGAGGAGCTCATGCTGATGGATGCCGATACGCTTTTCTTCCAGAGTCCCATGCCGCTGTGGGATACGGACAAGTACCGCAGCACGGGCACGCTCATGTTCCACGACCGACTGAGCCAAGACGACATGTTCCTGGGCAAGCGCATCCGCGGGAATGCCGATGTGAGCGAGCTGAACCAGTTCATCTCGCGGTTTGACGTATCACCGTTCGCGCCGCTGGGCAAAATCGAGCGACCCAAGGCTACGAGCGAGAACAAGATCCCCGTCGAGTTGAACAACTACTCGCCGAGCGAGCACCTGCTGACAAGCCACTCGTGGAACCACCGCGCAGGCCACGAGACGGACTCGTCGTTGGTGCTGTGGAACAAGAAGCGGCAGCCTCGGGCGACGGCCATCTTGGCGGCGTTCGCGGCGCAGAATGGCATCGGCCGGCCACCGTCGTACGGCGACAAGGAGCTGTTTTTCATCGCGCTCGAGCTCGCCGAGACGCTGTATACCTTCTCCGACTTCGGCGTGGGTGGCGCGGGCTGGGACTTCCACGACCACGGCCCGGGCAAGTCGATCGTGTGCGGCCAGGCATCACACTACTACCCGGTGAAGCCTACAGACGCCAGCGCAGTGGCCAACACCAGCGTGCTGTACCTCAACAGCGACGACATCTTGGCGTACGACCCCAAGAAGAAGCCCGTGTACTACAGCCAGGCGCGGCTGTACGAGGTGTACCCGGGTTCCTTCGGGGTCCGTGGCCTGCAGCAGGAGTGCCCGTTCGACGTCACGGGCGTGCGCTTCTCCTCGGAGCAGGAGGACCGCATGCTGCTGCGTCAGCGCTTCCACGAGATCGCCACGGCCTGGATGGAGGAGTAGACGACCAGCAGTAGAAGGCCAATTATTGGCCGACGACAAGAACGAATACATGTCCACATACGTGTTGATACGCCAGCTCGCGAGCAAAGAGAGCCATCGACTGCATCGCAGCATCGCATGACCAGGTTCTGGCAGTCAGGCACGCAGGAAACTGCGATCGGCCCAGAATGCTCAAAGCTCCTTCCCATTAGCTACAAGCCCCTGAAAACAGGGCTGTCCCCACGTCAGCACTTTCTGAACCCTGTTAAGCCCTAAATCAGCGTACCAGCTCCTTCTATCAGTGGGTACATCCTTCCTTTCCGTATACCCCGTCTTACGACAGCCTTCCCTTTGTTCAATCTTTTACTTTTTACTACGCATCCACAATTCTAAAACCGCATATCTGAAGTCAGTGACCAAACCCTCACTCACAGCTCGTCATCGCGCAACTCGCCGATAGCAGTGGAGTTGGGGCGCGCGTCGTCCGCACGCCACTCTACATTTCCGCCTGACTAAAGCAGATCATCACTCTCATGGCGCGCGCGCTCGGCCTTGGCTCCGTGCGGCGGCGATGGATCGTCCTGCTACTGGTCGCGGGCGTGCTGGCCGTGTTCTCCGACGTGATCTTCACGTGGCGCCAGCTCAGCTCCCCAGCCACAGCCACACGAGGCCGCGGAGCCTCCAAGGCCACCATACAAGCTCTATACGACGCTGTAGCCCAAGCCAACGATACGGCCGACATGCAGAGCCTCTCGCAGTTCGTGGACCGCCTGAGCCAGAACGAGGCTGAGGAGCTGCTGCTCAAGGTCGGCCCCAAGGCTACTTCGCAGGCTCCTGTACGTGCTACTTTAGAGCCTCCTGACGAGGAGGATGACACACTGAGGACGGAGACAGAGACGCTCAAGGCCCAGGAGGTACTGGATATGAAGGAGGAGAACAGACAGAATCAGCTGGAGACGCAGCTGCTGCACTCGCTGCTTAACGTGACGCAGCGCACGTCAGCTCCGCGTGGCCTGGTGCTGCCGCTGTTCGACGACCTGGCGCCGCTTGGACTCTCGCTTATGCTGGAGCTGCGGTCGCTGGGTGTCGTGCTGCCTGTGGAGATCCCGCACTGCGGAGACCTGGATGGGAAGCTGGTGAAGACTATTGAACAGAAGGGAGCCCAGTTGGGAGAGGTGTTTGTTTACGACGCGTGCGAACTGGCAGCCAAGGAGAAGAGCTCGCTCGATGCAAGCAAGCCGCTGTTTTGCAAGGGCCTGGACGAATGCCATGAGAAGTTTCGGTCGTTCGATATCAAGGTGCTGGGGCTCATCTACTCGCGGTTCGAGGAGGTGATGCTCGTGGACGCCGATGCACTGATGCTGCAGAACCCTGCGCCGCTGTGGGAGACGGACAAGTACAAGAAGACGGGCACGCTCTTCTTCAACGACCGCATCAGCCAGACCAACTACTCGCTGGGCTTTCGCCCCGCGTCTCGACCAGGCGTGACTGACCTCCAGCACTACCTATCGAAAGCCGATGTGAGCGTCTTCCGCCAGCTGCCGACGATTCCGCGTGAGAAGGCCACCGTGGCGACGGAAGTGTTTTTGCCGTTCGAACCGAGCGACATTCTGCTCAATAGCCACGCGTGGAATCGCCGTAGTGGACACCAGATGGACTCGTCGCTGCTGCTCTGGAACAAGAAGCGGCAGCCTCGAGCCACGGCCATGCTGGCGTCGTTCGTGTCGCTCAATGATGTGCCGCGTCCTCCGTCCTACGGAGACAAGGAACTCTTCTTCGTGGCTTGTGAACTTGCCGAGACGCAGTACTCTTTTTCGGATTTTGCTGTGGGCGCTGCTGGCAGCGATTTTAAGGACCATGGCGAGGACAAGTCGATTATCTGTGGACAAGCGGCTCAGTTTTACCCGGTGAAGCCGCAGGATGAGAGCAACGCGAGCTTGCTCTACCTCAACTCGAACTCAGTTATGACGTACAAGCCCAAGACACAGCCGCTCTACTACTCGAAGGCACGTGCAGCAGACTTTTATCCCGGCGCTTTCAGTGACTGGGAATTGCCTCCAGAATGCCCCTTTGATACCACAGGAGTGCCGTTTTCGGAGATGGAGGGTCAGCGGGTGCTCCTGCGCCAGCGTTTCCATGACATTGCAGTCGAGTGGGAGCGCAACGCGTTGATGAGCGAGAGCGCGAGCGAGCAGACCGAGGCAGATGAACTTGTGAACACAAAGCTGCAGGCGATATTGAAGCAGGTGATGGACGGCACTCCGTTTGACGAGCCTACGCCTGAAACTGGCACTGAACCGGTTGCTACTACCCCTGCACCGACATCCCCGGAGCCTCAAGCGCTTCAACGGGCGAACGAGTGGGCTGAGCTCATGAAGAACGCGAGGGAACGCGTCGAAATTGAGAAGAAGATGGAAACAAGGCTGATCCATTCGTTGAATACGCTGAGCCAACAGACCAGCGTACCGCGCGGTATTGTGCTTCCGCTGTACGACAAGATCACTACGCTGGGTGTGTCACTCATTCTCCAGTTGCGCTCCCTTGGCGTGGACCTCCCCATTGAGATCCCACATTGTGGCGATTTTGACGAGGAGTATGGCGAGGTGATGATGAAGAAGACCAAGCAACTGGGCGAAGTCTACGTGTACAACGCATGTAAACTCGCTGCGACGGCCAAAAGTCTGCTTGATCCCCAGAAGCCGCTGTTTTGCAAAGACTTGGACAATTGCCACCGTCGCTACAGGAACTTTGCCATTAAAGTGCTGGGTGTTGTATACTCTCGCTTCGAAGAGCTCATGCTGATGGATGCCGATGCGCTGTTGTTCCAGTCCCCGATGAAGCTGTGGGATACGAAGAAGTACCAGACGACTGGCACGCTTTTCTTCAACGATCGCATCGCTGAAGCCAACTTTTCGATGGGCCTTGGCTACAGGCCGGCTAACCGCCCCAACGTCATGGCAATCGAAGACTACCTTTCCAAGGCCGATGTTGACCTCTTCCGCCTCATCCCGACACTCCAGCGGCCCAACGCGTCTGCTGAACTGATCGCAGCTGACAAATCGACTGTGACGCTGCACTTCCAACCCAGCGAGAGCTTGCTGAAAAGCCACCCTTGGAATGGACGCAGTGCTCACCGAGTGGACTCGTCGATCTTGCTGTGGAACAAGAAGCGTCAGCCACGCGCCACTGCGATCTTGGCTTCGTTTATCTCGTTGAACGACATGTCGCGGCCACCCTCGTACGGCGATAAAGAGCTGTTCTTCGTGGCTTGCGAGCTCGCAGAGACTCAGTACACCTTCTCCGATTTCGCCACGGGCTCGGCTGGCTGGGACTTCCGAGATCACGGTGCCAATAAATCGATTGTCTGTGGTAGCGCAGCGCACCACTTTCCAGAGAAGTCCGACGACACGCCCATCCAAGAAGTCAGCCTCTTGTACATGAACACGGACTACATCATGAAGTACAAGCCCAAGAAGTCGCCCTTGTATTACGTCGCAGCACGGCCGCGTGACTTTTTCCCAGGCACGTTTGAAGAGCGGAAGTTGCTGATGATGTGCCCGTTTGACGTTACCGGCGTCAAGTTCTCGGATGCGGAGGTGCAACAGATTTATCAGCGGCAACACTTTGTCTACATTGCGACGGAGTGGGAAAGCAACGCGAAGATTTCTAGCGCGGCTGAGCGTGAAGCGGCAGATTCTCTAAGCAACGAGAAACTCGTGGCACTCTTGGAGCAGGTGAAGAACGGCCCTCCGCTTGAGGATGCCACTGATCCCCCCAAGGACCCCAAGAAAGAAGAAGAGAAGAAGAAAGCGGCGGAGCTGAAGAAGAAGTCGGATGAGCTTCAGGAGCAAGAGAAGCAGCTCGTTCACACGTTGAACCATATCGCCCAGCAGACAACGGTGAAGCGTGGCATCGTGATTCCAGTGTACGATGGCATCATCAAGCTGGCCATCTCACTGGTGTTGGAGCTGCGCACCAGCGGCATCACCGAGCCTATCGAGATGCCACACTGCGGTGATCTGGACCCGAACGCGCAGAAAATGTACCAGACGAAGAAGCAGCTCGGCACAATCTGGTTCTACAACGTCTGCGCCAAGGCTGAGAGAGCCACGAGTCTCCTAGACTCCTCTCGAAAGGTCTTCTGCGACAAGATTGAGGCTTGTCACGCCAAGTTCCGCGGCTTCATCATCAAGCCGCTTGCAGTGACGTTTTCAAGGTTCGAGGAGATCATGATGATCGATGCAGACACGACGTTCTTCGTGAGCCCCGCCAAGCTGTGGGAGTCCGACAAGTACAAGACGACGGGCAACTTCCTGATGCACGACCGCATCAGTCACGAGAAATGGTTCATGGCGGAACGGGTCCCTGGCAACCCCGAAGTGTCGGTGGAGCAAAAGTACTTCTCGACGTTCGACGTCAAGCCGTTCCGATCGCTGCCCACGCTCGAACGCCCCAAGGCTACGCTCCAGAACCCGACCCAGGTGACGCTGAACTTTGAGCCGAGTGACTTTCTGCTGAGCAGCCACTCGTTCAACATCCGTGCCGGCCACCAGGTGGACTCGTCTCTGGTGCTGTGGAACAAGAAGAAGCAGCCGAGAGCTACGGCAATCCTCGCCTCCTTCATCGCGCTGAACGGCATTCCTTTACCCCCATCGTACGGTGATAAGGAGCTGTTCTTTTACGCGAGCGAACTGGCCGAGACGCAGTACTCATTCTCCGACCACGCCATTGGTGCCGTCGGTACGAAACTGATTGACGGCGGCCCGAAGAACTCGACGTTGTGTGGCGACATGGCTCAAGTGTTCCCGATCCACCAAGACGGCGTCCCCGACGACGACGTGCCGCTCTTTTACTTCAACAGTGACCGAATCATCTGGTTCCGACCCAAGACCGAGCCAGTCTACTACATGAAGGCCCGGCCGTGGGAATTCTACCCAGGCGCATTCGGAGAGCGTCGGCAAGAGTGTCCGTTCGGCATCACAGTCGGAAAGCTTTCGGAAGAGGAGGAGAGGCATCTAGCGGGGCGACAGCACATGTATGAAGTGGTGGACGCGTGGGATCGCGTCTCAAAGGAAAACCCAGCCAACTTGGACGAGCAGAACGCCGCCATTGACGCAGTGCTACGTAAGGTGATCGCCGAGATGCTAGGGAAGACACTGAGTGATGTAGCTTCCGCTCCGCCTCAAGAGGTCAGGCAGACGGATCAAGTCGAGCGGACGACGCAGATGATGGAGAAGCAGCTCGTTTACACTCTGAGTCAGCTCACGCAGCTCACGACGACAAAGCGTGGCATCATTATGCCGCTCTACGAGCCCATCGCGAAGCTGGGCTTCTCTCTGATTCTGGAGCTACGCGCCATGGGCATCACCCTCCCCATTGAAGTGCCGCACTGCACTGACCTCAAGCCCGAGACCGTCGAGCTGATCCGCACCAGGAAAGAGCTGGGCAAGATCCGCGCCTACGACGTGTGCGAGCTTGCTGCCAAGGCCAAGAGTGTCACCAACTCTTCGCGACCAGTGTTCTGCGACGACATCGACGCCTGCCGCGCCAAATTCCGGTCGTTCATGATCAAGCCGTTGGCGGTCTCGTACTCGCAATTCGAGGAGATCCTGATGCTCGACGCCGACACGACGTTCTTCGTGGACCCCACTGTCCTCTTCGACTCGGACAAGTTCAAGGCCACGGGCAACTTGCTGATGCACGATCGCATCAGCCACGACTGGTGGTTCATGGCGGAGCTCGTGGCCGGAAAGCCCGACGTGTCGGTGGAGCAGGACTACTTCGCCAAGTTCGACGTGGCGCCTTTCCGGCCGCTGCCCACCCTCGAACGCCCGAAGGCTACCGTCGAGAACAAGACCCCCGTGAAGCTCAAGTTCGAACCAAGCGACTTCTTGCTAAGCAGCCACTCGTTCAACCGCCGCGCAGGCCACCAGGTGGACTCGTCGCTGGTCATGTGGGACAAGAAGCGCCAGCCTCGTGCGACGGCGATCCTGGCGTCGTTTGTGGCGCAGAATGACATTGCGTCGCCGCCGTCCTACGGCGACAAGGAGCTTTTCTTCTACGCGAGCGAGCTGGCCGAGACGCAGTATTCCATGTCCGACCACGCCATCGGAGCCGTGGGCACCAAGGTCGAGGACGGCGGCCCCAAGAACTCGACGCTCTGTGGCGACATGGCGCAGGTGTTTCCGATCCACCACGACGGCGTGGCGGACGACGACGTGCCGCTCTTCTACCTCAACAGCGACCGGATCCTGCACTTCAACCCGGATGTGGAGCCTCTGTATTATATGAAGGCGCGACCGTGGGAAGTCTACCCCGGAGCCTTCGGCAAGCGGCCACAGGAATGTCCGTTCAACATCACCGTCGGGCGCTTCGAGCAGCCCCACATCAAACACCTCGCAGCGCGGCGGCAGTTCTGGGAACAAGTCAAGGCCTGGTAAGGTAAATTAGAACCTATAGCGACTTTAGGATATGATCCTACCTCGAAGTATGATCCTAAAATCTAAACAGAAAATCTGCGACGTGTGAAAAACAAAACTCCACTTCAATCTGGGATCCCACGTCCCTCCGAGTTGAGCGAAACCCCTGCATGGCCAGTGCCCAAGCTTCCTCGGCGCTGCTCTCGACGGGACCCCTCTCGTACACAGACGCTGACAAGATGGCGGACGTGGTGGACGTGGACATGGAAGACCTGGATCTGGCGGCGCGAGCTCCTCGCTCGGGCTTTGTGACTGCTCCAGCCGTGGAACTGGAACGTGTCGAGCTCTTGCAACAGGCCGACGGCGTGCAACAAGCTCTGGTGGGTTTCGGCTGTCTGTTATCGGGCGGTCTATTGGCCGTCTTGGCCTCCTGGAAGCCCCAGTGGAAGGCCAAGATGCTTTGCAGCCCCACAATGGCCTGCATGGACGCCACGTCGGTGCTGGTAGTGCACACTTTAACGTACACGAGCGCTAAGAAGAAGAAGAAAACCAAGAGATTCTACCACGCGTGTCCGTTGCTGCAGCCCGTGGACAGCCCGGCCTGGTTCGAGTTCCGCAAGCGCCGCTACGTAGCTGACGAGCGCGAGTCGCTGGGCTTTTCCAGACTCGAGAACGCACTGGACGAGAAGCTCGGATCGGCGCAGCGCCGGTGTCTGGAAGGCAGCGGCTGGTCCACGTCTCAAGTTGATGGACTTACGGGGCTGCACGGAGCTAACGAGTTGGCGCTCAAGGCGCAGACGTGGCCCACGGTGCTGCTGCGCAAGGTGGCGCACCCGTTCTACGTGTTCCAAGTGCTCAGCGCGCTGATCTGGCTGAGTGAGGGCTACACTGCCTACGCCATTGTCATCTCAGTGCTCTCGGCGCTCTCGATCGTGTGGGAAGTACGCGAGCTCGTGACGAACGACAAGAAGCTGCACGCGAGGCTGGCCCACGCAGAGAACAGCGTCGCCGATGGCGTGAGGGTGATCCGAGACTCGAGCGAGAAGCGAGTCAGCCCAGCGGATCTGGTGGTGGGAGACGTCGTAGTCATTGAGGAGGGCATCATACCGGCGGATATAGCGCTGCTGTCGGGCCACTGCATGGCTGACGAAGCGACTCTTACGGGCGAGGCGATCCCTGTCACCAAGCAGGCTCTATCGTCGACCGACGCTGCGTTCGCCGTAAATGCTCAGCTAAAGACCACGCATCGGGAAAGCGTGCTGTTCGCTGGATCCAGGGTACTGGAGCTGGCTCACTCGGTCTCGACACAGGGCAATCGAGACGAGAACAAGGCGTCGACACGAGGAGTTGTGCTGAGTGCAGGCTTCTCGACGTCCAAGGGCGAGCTTTTCCGAACGATCCTGTTCCCGACGCCACTGCCGCTCTCTCGGCGCCTCGAGCGCGACAGCTATCGCTTCATGGGCGCGCTGTCTCTCCTCGCGTTTATCATGTTCCTGGTCCGTCTGAACCAAGCTACTCGCGACAAAGGCGTGTCTTTCGGAGAGGCTCTGACGTCGGCTCTGGACCTCGTCACCATCGCCGTTCCCCCAGCTCTCCCCGTCGTGCTGACTGCTGGAGTTGGTTTTGCACTCTCCCGTCTGGAAAGCCAGGCCGATGTGGCCTGCATCGACGCTGCACGAATGAATATCGCTGGTCACATCGACTGCTTCTGCTTTGACAAGACCGGCACCTTATCCAGCGACCACCTCGACTTTCACGGCGTGGACGAGTGCTCCATTGCTGCTCCGGGCGCTGCCCCGACTCAGAAACCGCAGCCTGCTTTCCACGGACTGCAACGCGAAGTGGAAGTGCTTTCTCTCCCTGCGATCGTTGGGTTGGCTACGTGCCATGGTCTCACTGAGCGATCGGGCCAAGTCGAGGGCTACGCACTTGAGAAGGACATGTTCCGTGCCACTGGCTACTCGCTGGAGCCGGAGACGTCGGAGAACACGACCCTACCCGGCCAGTTTGCAGCGATGGTGGCGTCTCCAATCGGCAAACTCTTTGGCGTTGTGGCTCGCTTCCCGTTCGACGCAGCGCGTCAACGATCCTCGGTGGTTGTGGAAGACCTCGACAGCGGCAACCGGTACGCGTACGTGAAAGGCTCCCCCGAAGCGATTCGCAAGATCTGCACTCCAAACACACTGCCGAGCAACTACGTCGCCCGTGCTCGTTCGTACGCGCACCAAGGCTTCTACGTGGTGGCTCTAGCGACCAAGAACTTCTCTCCTGCTGTCGTGTCTCCGAAATCCGAGGCAGCACAGCCAGTGGCTCGGGAGACGGTGGAGAGCTCGCTCGGTTTCCTGGGCTTTTTGCTGTTCGTGAACCAGATCAAGCCCGAGTCGCCCTACGTCGTCGGCGCTCTGGAAGAGGCAGGAGTGGATGTCCGAATGATCACAGGCGACGACGCGCTTACAGCGATCCACGTTTCACGTAAGATCAACATGGACATGCAGCCGTCCGTGCTTCTGATCGACGCCCAGCGCCACCATGAGAGCGACGGAGAAGGCGAGCTGGTTGTCGTCTACACAGACGTGGATGAACTCGCTCAAAGCACGCGAGACGGAAGCGCCGGAAGTCATTCGGACGAGACGTGGGCTCGTGTGGACAGACATTCCTTCCTCGCGCTGGCGGAGGGCAGTACGTTGGCCGTCACCGGTGATGCGATGGAGCGGCTTGTGGCGTCTTCAAGCGACGAAGACAGCGAGCAACCCACCGAGTCTTCGTCAACCACGCCGCCGACGATGTCACTTGCGGACTTTGCCGAAGAGCTGGTGGGTCGAGCCAAGGTTTTCGCGCGCGTTCGACCGCACCAGAAGACTTGGATCGTGGAGACGCTCATGAGTCGCCACGGCGCGTGTGTTGCCATGTGCGGAGACGGCGCCAACGACTGCGGGGCACTCAAAGCAGCCCACGTCGGGTTGGCTCTGTCGAAAGATGACGCCGCTCTGGTGGCTCCGTTCACGAGTCGCTCGCTTCGAGTGAGCGACGCCGTGGAGCTTCTGCGTGAAGGCCGAGGCGCTCTCAGCTCGGCGTTCGTGGCCTTCAGGTACATGGTCATCTACTCGGTCGTGCAAGTGACGCTGTCTGCGACGATGAACGGACTGAACTCGCAGATGAGCGACTCGCAGTTCCTCTTCGACGACCTGGTGGTGGTCTTTCTCCTGTCGCTTCTGATGGTTCGGACGCCCGCAGCGGCCCAACTCGGCTCTTCATCCGTCGCTCCGTTCAACAAGATGCCTCCCAGGACGTTGTTCGCCGCGGAGATCGTGCTCTCGCTTGCTGGCCAGCTAGCCATCTTCCTCGGCTGCGTCTACATCGCTCTGGCTGCAGCGGAGGCTCGTCCGTGGTTCTGCTCGGCTGCGAAGGCCCTGGCACTCACGACAAACGCGTCTGACGGGGGAGAGACCGACCCGGACGTGGTGGAACTCCCATGCTACGTGTTCGTCCCGGGCGAGCCGGCGGATCTGACCCCGCACTCGTACGAGAACAGTGTGTTGTGGCGCTTTGGCCACCTGCAGTACTGGATCGCTGCGGTGGCGCTCAACGTGCGCGACAAGTACCGAGCCCCACTGCTGCGCACCAACCGCACTTTTGTGGTCTATTCGTTCGTGTTGCTCATCATTCTGCTGGTGCAGCTTCTCGGCGATAACGGCAACGTGGACGACGCGGACAAGACGACGTCAGCGGCAGTCGCCAAAGCGTTGAAGGCCCGTGGCGTGGACGTCAGTCTGGGAGCGCTGGAGTTACCAGTGGGCTTTGCCTGGTCGCTCTTTTCGCTCTTCCTCTTCGATGCCGGATGCGTTTTCTGCTGGGAACTCTTGGTGGTCGGCTTGGTGCTGCCTCGCTTCCAGCTGCAACATCCTGGTGGCTTCCGGAGTCGCAGGCGGACGCTCGGCGGCTGGAGATCCTTCTTTGGGATCCGTGGCGAAGGAGAGAAACAGAGTCTCGTGGCGCCGTACGTCAATGAACGCAATGGCCTGCTAGGTGATGAAGGTGATACCGGTAAGGTAGAAGGTGGGAAGCAGGTGAAGGCGGGCAGGCAGGCGCTGCAGCCGATCGGCCTGCGAAACGCTGTAGGCAGCGACGACGACGAAGAGGAAGACGTGCTGGACGTCCACCAGCCTGAGACCGTCTAGCGGAGATTCTAGGATACAGACCAAGATACAAGACAGCGAGACGACAGAGCTCTATAATACCTTTTGCGTGTCGGTTCATTATCCGCTTGGGTCACTCACTCTCTCCTGCATCACATGCCGTCCACGTCGAGATTGGAGCCAAGTCGCTCGGTGCCGCCGTCAAGAAGCGCAGCTCCTCTTCCTCTCCTTCCGTCAGCATGGCGCCCCCATCGACGTCACTGGCGTCGAGGTCCCACAACAAGTCGATGGAGTCTCCTGCTCCTGCTTCAGGTCCTAGCTCTAAATCAATCGCCAAGCCGGCGAGTACGTCGTCCGAAGTTCCCAGCCCCTCGGCCTTTCCATCCTCAAGTACGTCGTCAGTCTGGAGCTCCAGCAATTCGTCCACCGTCGACAGCGACAACAACTCTCCGTCTTCTGCACTCCCATCCAGTTGTAACGCACTGATCTGACCCGCTTCGTCCGAGCTGTTCGAGCTGCAGCTACTGGTATGCTTCCACTTCCTTGGCCTGGGCGAAGGCGGCGGCATCGTCGTAGACAGCGGTCGGCCGAACAGCACTCGGTAAGTGGCAAGACAGCGGTCACCGAACTGCCAGCTGCGGAAGCTGCCGAGACTCACCGCAGCCGCTGCAGGTCTCGCCAATTGCTGCGGCTTGGCTGGTGCTTGCGGAGACGCTACAGCAGCCTCCTTCGCCACGAAATGGTCGGCTAGAAGGTGTGCGAACACCGCCGGGTCTTGGGACTTGACGTCCGCGATGCGGAACGTGTCGGCGGGCGCTGAATTGGCTCGCTGCAGGCGTCTGGGCGAGCGATTCAAGCTCTTGCACTCTTCGAGCACCTCCTGCGACGCGACGTCGAAGTCGTAATTGTCCAAAGTGGAAGACGCAGAGTGCTTCATCTGTTCGTGAAAGTCAATGGAATGGCGAATGTTAGTAGTGAATTGCCGGTGAACCCAGTGAAAAGCAAGTGCAAGGTCACGGACGGCGGGAAAGCTGGTGCTGATGTGCTGGTGCAGTGCTTGCCGAGGTGCAAGTGAGACTGCTCTGGATACGTATCGCTGGATACGCTTGGATCTTGAAAGGTCGCAAAGCTAAAAACGATGGTTTTTGGCTTAGCAGTATAGCGGCACATATTTTCATTGTGTCAATAATGAGAAGGTGCAATTATAGAGCAGTTCGGGTTGACAAGCACAACCCAATGATTTACCCTCCGTCCTTTTTTACCTTTCGACCACGACCGTAGAGTTTAAGTTGCTGGACATGGAGGACCTGGAGACGTCGGCCACACTCGAATTCCACGGCGCGCGCTACATCGTGACGCTGCAGGTGCAACAGCAACATCTCCATGTGCAGGTAGAGGCGGTGGAGGCGGCCGCGGCGTCCGGCGGCATCTGGACGGGCAGCTTTCCGGCCTCGGACATCGAGCAACTTGCGCGCCAGACGGGCAACTCAAAGCGGTTCCCCGTCTTCGTGCAGATGCTGCTAACGGCTCTACAGCGACGCAGTGACGCTGTGTTTGTGGATCTTCTCACGGCTGCAGATCTGGATCTTTACAGACAGCGCAAGCTGCAGCCAACGATGGCAGCGGAAGGGTATGCTGGCTTAGAGCAACCTAAGATTCTATGGTTGTAAGTTTTTTTTTCTAGCTAAACTTATTTTTGTTTTACGTTTGTAGGATGGCTGCTACAGCTACGAGTAATGGGAAACGTTTCTTGATCTTAACGTATGCTGTGGAGTTCGAYCGGGTTCACTACCCGTTGCCATTGACTGTGGAGCTTTCGCCATCCCCGGAAGTTTTACAGCGGACCATCAGAAGACTGARGGAGGCGTTGGCGGACAAGGAGAACACTTCCACTACTKCCGGGAGTGAGAGTCGTCTGGCKGACGAAAACGCGGCTCTGAGAGAAGAGAACCGGTGTTTGAAGAACACGTTGCAGCAATACGTGAGAGAGGACAATTCGGTGAACTCGACGGGAGAACTGCAACAAGAGCTTCATGTGAGTTGCAAAAATTGGGTTTATGATGTACGCTTGCGTTTGAATTAATGGTGCAAATTGTCTGCTGTTTATAGGCGTCAGTTGAAGAGAACAAGGAATTGATTGCGCTGTATGAGCAGTTTCGAGAGGACTCGGCAGTGGAGACTGCGCGGCTGCGGACCGAGATCAAGTACGTGGTAGGAACTGGTTCACTTGTGTTAAACCCTTGATTCAGTTTTGCGCGGCGTTCGTGTGCTTTAGACAACTTCGACAGGCAAGTCAGCAAAACGACCGGAAGGAACACGAGCGACTCGAGACAAGAAGGAAAATCGTACGTGAGCTGCTACGTTTGATCACTTTTTGTACTTGAATCTCATCTGTCGTACTACTTTTCTCGTGTATTTAGAAAGACAGCAATGCTGCCGTTCAAGAAACCCTCGCCCAAATGGTGCAGATGAAGGCTCAGCTGGAGGAAACGCAGCTCAAGAACCGCGAACTGCTTCGACAACTTGCCATCGCACGCGCACACGCTGGCCAACAGGGTCCTCGTCAACGCCCCGCAACAAATACCAGCCGTACTTCGGGTTTCACGAGAGGAAGGTCTCCTTCAACGCGACCACTCCGGTCTCCTCCAAGCGGCTTGACCAGGAAACAGCAGCAAACAAGCAGCGCCGTGTTTCCAGCTTCGTTCCAATCATCGGCGTCTCACTACGGCACTTCCGACGACGACGAGGCTGGCGATAGAACCCCTAGAAGCGCTCGACGAGGAAGACCCGCAGCAAGACCCAGGCTCCGCAGGTTCGACCCGACTGCGTATCAGCAGGAAAAGGAGCGGAAGTTGCGCGAAGCTCGAGCGCGCTCAACCTCGCGTACACGACCGGCTCGCTCGAATGGCGGCTACTCGTCGGACAATTCGGCGGGTGGCTACTCGTCTGCAGACTCCCGAGGCTCGAAAGCGTCGTCGCGCTCGACGCGATCACGAGTATCGAGAGAGCGCCAGCGCGAAATGGATGCACGACTGTCGTCGCCCAGGCGCGTTCTGGAGCCCCCTCCACTCGATACTCGCCGTCCTCGCGCGTCGAACAACTCTCCGTTGCCTCGTTCGGGGCCCCGAAGTCGGTCTCAGAGCCGTGGCCGCTCACCATCCCCCGCACCAAGTGGCCGTCGTGTTACTCCAAGAGGCTCGGCGGCGGCGTCACCGCGCAAACCATCGTCTGCAGCTCAACAAACACCGCGGAAACCCAGCCAGAATCCCGTCCTGCGCCGACGGAAGCAGCCGCCGCAAGCTCTACTGGACACCTCGGCCGACTCCTTCAGTGACATTGACGACCGACTCACCGCGTTGCAACAATTCCTCCGCGAGGCCAAGCAAGGCGGAGCTGGGGCACCGGGGGCGAGCACCGCCGCATGATGGACGATGCAAGTGCAAACAGGCGCATTCTTTTGGATAAGTGGGGCTAATGCATGGTCTTGATACGTCCTTGAGCCGTGCAACAAGGTGGTTTGTGTCTAGCATTCTACAGCCACGCGTTGGTACAGCTCGTGCTCTCGTCGGTCTCGTGAGCGGCTAGTAGTACGGCAGCAGCGGGGGGTTGTCGTTGCGGATGTGTGGTGGGGCTGGTGCTGGGCGACGACAGGTTGTCAGGAGCGGGTAGTGGCTCGAAAACGGCGCCGAAGGCCGGACGCAAGACTGGCACTGCGCTTGACGCCGACGTCGGAGCAGACGAGCAAGCAGGCGAACTGGTTTCCACGCGGCGGCGTTTGTTCGAGTAGTTCGGGGATGGCCCCAGGCGAGGCACCCACTGCTCGCCGGTGTACAATGGTCGGAGCAGATCGTCTTCGATGGCGGTCGGGCTCGTGTAGTACGCGTCCACGAACGCTGGGATGGCGCTGGTGTCGTCTTGTAGGAGCTGATCCAGTCGGTTGATACTGTTGAGCTGGAGGGCGGAGCGAGACGATGCGGTCGAGACTGAAGTCGACAAGGAGCTCGGGAAGGCGACGGGGGCGAAGCTGCTGCGATCTCCTGAGCGTGGCGACTTCCACGGGTGCGAAGGCAGAGAAGAGCCGTTCATCTGGACTGTCAGTTGGCCTGCTGCACGTGTCTTTGACTGGTGTTGAGGAGCTTTGAGTCGACTTGGGGGGTCACGAGACGCTCCCGTTTCTGCAGCTTTGGCGTCCGCTTTGATGGTGGCGCGAGACTGTTTCTGGAGATATTTCTGTGCGTGGGTGCGAATCTGCACGAGTGTGCGCGTGCGCACGAGGCTGGAGATCTTCTTCCAGGACCTGCCAAAGCGCTGCAGCCCCTCCAGGAACAGCTCGTGCTCGCGCTTGGTCCAGCGCCCCACCTGCGTGCCGCCGGCGAGGTCGGTCGGCGTCGGCACCGTCTTCATCGCCACCGTCTTCATGCCGTCCGACGTCGGGAACGGCACCATCGACGGCGACGGCGGCATGGACGACAGCATGGGATAAGCTACTGGCGACGGCAGTGGAGACGGAGATGCGTTGCGCTTTTGGTTCGGCTTCATCGGCGCCGGACTGAGCCGACGTGGCGGTGGAGCAGGGAAGCTCGGACTCCGACGTGCGGAAAAGGACGGCGAAGGGCCACCGGACGTCGAGGGTGAAGCGTAGCCGGACGCCGAAGGATACGTCGTGGTTGGCACGCGTCGGTCCTGAGGTCCTCGGTTTGCGGCCACGTTGACGTCGAAGCTCATGGCGGCTTGGAAGCCGCCACCGCCGAACTCGTACGAGCCGTTGGCGCTGGTGCCGGCCAGGTACTCGTCCCACGTGGCGTTCCGGCAGGTGTCGGACGCTGTCGGCGGCACGAATGGAACCGGAGACGGCGGAGATGAACCGTACGAGCGGGTCGGTGTCATCGCAGTCTGGGGAGGGGGGGCGTGGCGGCTGGAGCTGGGCTTTCGCAGACTGGAGGCAAAGCCAAAGACGGCCGCTTGTGCTAATGCCTCCCCGAGACGAGTCGAAACCGCCCAAGATATCACCAAGCGATTGCGAATGTAAGATATACAGACTTGGACTCACTATACCAGCAGTTTGATAAACGCTGTTAGCCGTTGCGAGTTGTTTCAATTTCAGAGATGGCAGAACCTGCGATTGCGTCTTTCATCCGCTGCAGATGGCTGCAACGAGAACCAGCCACAGACGCCGCTGCGAGCGAGAAACGCTCAGCGAAACGCCCCGCGTCAAGGCCGCGAACTGCAGCTTGGCGATGCCAGCAAATCAAAGCAGACTGGAGTCTTGAGGCTGGAGGACGACAAGGACGTGCGCTGAGATGTCGAACGCCGGAGCGTTACGCCGCTATCCGCTGTCACAGCTGCAGGCTTCACGGTTGAAGTGCCTTTCGCTGTTCGTCAACTGCACGATGTACCAGTCGACGAAGACTTCAACGAGCCCTGGCCCCTTCACTGAAGCGGACAAGACGCATACATGTACCT